>JAASGH010000283.1:0-21633 GCA_023334155.1 Globisporangium heterothallicum
ACGACGGCAACGAGATCGACGAAGAGTCCCAGTTGGAGCTGGAGCGCGAGGAGCGAATCAAGGCGAAGGTTCTGGAGTTGGACGATTACGATCTGCGGGAGCTCGAGCAGGAAGAAGCTGTGATGGTGAAGGCGATCTCGGTGATCCGGTTGGAGAAGTCCCAGTTCCAGCAGTATTTCTACGAGGCTTTTCGGGAGGAAGACGTGCAGTTCAACTACGTGCCTTCGCCTCCCGTCCAGCAAGTCCGGAGGACGACGATCCCAACGGCGATCACGCCCGTGAACGTGCAGCTGCCACCCTACTGCGGCAATGTGTTTATGCTCAAGGACACGATCCCATACTTGCTGCGTAGCTGGCACAAGCGGTGGTTCTACTTGGACTTCAACTCTGGTCTGGTGATGATGTACAAGCGAAGCTACTGGAAATCCCCACGCGGGGTGCTCGACCTGCGCACGGTCACCAAAGTGGAGCGCATGAACCAGGGGGACTTCCGCCTCGAGTTCCGCGATAAGCCGATGATGTTGCTGCGCACAAAGATGGCCGAAGAAGCCGAGCTGTGGGTGAATTTGCTCAAGTTTGCCAAGCACCACGTGGGAACGAGCCCGACGCCCCAGTTGACGCAGGAAGTGTCGCCGGAGATGCGCGCCAACTTGATGGCGAGCAAGAAGAACAACAAGAAGAAGGGCAAGGCGAACCAAGTGGAGATGCTGGCGATGCTGCTGAGCAACTCGTCGACCGCCGCGAACACCAACGCGACGACAGCATAACAGACAGTCCGCAACGGTTCTCTGTGCAATATTATCTAAAAACCACCAGCCGCACTGGAAACACACACACACACATGCAGCAACAAAAAGAAGGGGCTCGGTATTTCCCCTCCCATCGCGTCATTTCTTTAGTTTATTACTACTCGTCGCTGTCTCCACGTTCGCCCAACACAAACAAGCAAATGCCGTCCAACCTTCGCGCCGTTCGCCGTCCAGTATGTTCAAATTTTGGGATTTTGGATTACATTGATTTTGTAAAAAGAGAAAACATGGCTGCATGAGGACGAGGAAGATGTGCATCACAGACAGAGAGACATGGAGAGAGAGAGAGTGAAGAACAAGAAGGGCTCGAGCATTCTATCAAGATTATATAAAACAGCAGCACAGATTCGTCCCTTTCTCGAAAGCAGCAAGTATCGAAAGAAGAGAAAAAAAGCGAGGCTTAGATTCCTATGCAGACAGGATGAAGAAAAGGAAGAAAGAAACAGACAGACACACTCGCGTCAATGTTGATATGACGATATGATTGATAAAAGACAACCCATGATATTGCCCATGGAGCGTTTAGCCTCGGGATCTCACCAACCAGACTCTGCAGCTTCGCTAGATCGCTTGGGGTCGTTGCGGTAAGCACAGGTTGTAGAAGCTGCTCTTGGCGAACGTATTCGCTTTCCGCCAGCCACACGCGATGGCTTTGTACCCTTCTAATGCCATGGGTTTCGTTTGGATCACGTGCAGGTCTTCACTCCCCACGTAATGCGGGTCCAAAATCAGGAACGCGCAATCGCCCGTGGCTTCATTGTAGTCGATCCCCAGCAATGTGAACGCGAGTTGCCCCCCGCCCATCATCACGGGTGTGCCCTGGGTCTCGAAATGGTACTTCAGCTCTTGTGCTTTCTCGACGAGCTTCGGGCCACTGGGTACGTTCAAGTTGCGGAACGAGATCCCGAAAAGCTCGTCGAGCACATACCCGACCTCCATACTACCGATCCATTCTCTCGAGTTCACAAACGAAGCCGGTTTGTCGCCGATTTTCACGAGCGTTTGCTGGATTTCTGCGTGCGTCAAGCTCGCTTTGCTCGTGTAGTGGTTGAGGTACAACCAGGACGCAAGCGTTTGCAAGGATCGATAGGCACACCCCCAGCCTTTGTCGTTCATGTTTTGCTGCATGTAATGGTAGTAGCCGTAGAACCCTTCGACGAGGTATTGCGTGCCCTGCGGAACCCCCGACGGTGGGATGCCTTCGTGCACATTGAAGAGCACGTCGGCAGCGAGCAGGCTCTCCGATGCGTGCACCAACGAGCAGCGTTGGGGGTGGAACAATGGCTGGTTCTGTGGCTGCAGGAAGCAGTCGTGGAGTCTTTGGCGCAGCGTATCGTTCTCGATCGCACGGCCATTTCCCTCGCTGCTAAACGCTGACACGATCGTGAGTGGGAAAGCTGCGCCAATCAACGCGAAGTGGTGCGCCTCCACCGCCGCGATTGTCGGATTCGTGTCGCTGCCTGCGCTGTCAAGAAGAAACGTGTGCTCCAGGAGATCCAGCTACGCAAGACAGGTCGAGGTTGGTGGGATTAGCTAGGATGGCACATATTGGCAAACGAGAGTGCATAGCGTTCCTCGCGCATGGCACAAACGCACGCACCTGGTTCTCCAATCGTGCACGAACAAGGCTGAGAACCTCAGTGAGCGTGGATTGCAGCGGCACCACGACCAGCGTATCAGCATGGAGGTGAACCGGTTGGGGAGTGGACACCAGAGCTGCTTTTGAACCCGGAATGTCTAGCACAGGCGCGGAAACCTCACCACCATCTTCTGAAGCCGACAAACTGCACAGCAACTCCAAGTTGGCGATCTCTCCAAACTCCAGCGACTTGAGGTATCCACTACTGCTGCTGCTGCTGGTTCCATTCACTCCGCTTTTCGCGTTGCCATCGTCGTCCCATGCATCGAAAGCAGCAGCTCGCCCCGTGTTCTTCTTCTTGGCGGTTTTCTTCGACCTGGTGCTACTGTTACTCTCGCTGCTTTGCTGCTTGGTGCCGGGTGATAATTTCACCAACGATGCCAACGACTTGGACGCATGCGCATTCCTGCTGCTCGTCGTAACATCCACGCCATCGATATCAAACACGGCTTTCCCGTTCGCCACTTTGAAAAAGCTCTGCGCTCGATCGTTCAACTGCTGCTTCCACCGCTGCACTTCGGATGGTAATTCGGATGCACTAGACACGTGGACATCAAAGGCGCAGCGGATAGGCACGAAGCCGGTCGCACGAAGGAAGTCTTGCGCATGCAGACACTCGACAACGTCCAGGTCCACTGCGCTCTGCAATGAAACAATAGACCGCGGTTCGCACCATGAGCAAACCTGCAAGCAGACCAGGTTAGCTGACAGGAGGCACACGTACCAATACGCCAGCATCCGCGACTTGGAACAGACGCGCCGTGTCGGTGGAACGCACGTACACGAGCACAAACGCATCGCTTGGCGTCGTATTGTGTGCCTTGGAGCGTTGCTTCACCACTTGCGCAGCTGCTTCTGCTACATTTTGTATTATGGGAAAGTCAGATGCATCTATCCGCGTCGTGTGCATGCAACTCGCAGCACATAGTAGCAGAGGTAGCAAATGCATCGGACCTACCGATCTCCCCATCGTCATCGACTCGTTGCAGCGCCACGAAATCCCCCACCACGGAGATCCCACCTGGTAGATACTGCACCACGTCGCCACTACGATGAAGGCATACAAACACAGACCGCATGAGCGCCGTGCACTACTAGCAGCACACACACAGACAGAGAGAGCATGCGCTTGTGGCTCGCTTGCTTGCACGTACAGGTCCGCTTCTGCCCGGACGAGTCCCCAGATCGCGACGCGGGTGTCCTTCTTGTCCTCGACGTCTACTTGCTCCGTTGTGCCGAGCAACACGCCGATCGACAGCTCTGGACCAGCGCTCTCCACATCTGCATCGCCGTCCTGCACTGCGAGCTTCTTTGCAGCGCGCAGCAGTGTCGAAGGCACCACTCCCGTCGTCATGTTCTCGACCAAGGTCAGCGAATCACCTCGCACGCACACTTCACGCACTCATCACAGACAACCTTTGGCACTGAATATTGAGCTGTTTGACAAGTCGATCATGTGCGGAAGGGTACGCATTTATACGGGCAAACAAATGCGCTCTTTCGACCAATCATGTCGCGTTATGCGCTCCATATCCTCCAATTATAGCTACTCACGTGCCTGGAATATCATGAGCTCGAAGAATATGAGCCAATGAACGCGCAGGATGGTGGTGACATGAGCGGCCAACAGCGAGTGGTTCCTCAGTATCGAAACGAAAGATGGCGCTTTTCCGGTAAGCTAATGACCATGATGCGAGCCGTCGCGTTGCACGCGCTCATGGCGCCTCTGCGGCTCTCTACGCGTAGTGTGCACTCCTGCGGCGTGTAGTACTCACCATGCGCTTCCTCCCCGTATGCTTGTTGCTTTTCGACGCGCTTTAGATCATTGACGCGCCAATTCAAGGCGTTGGCTGTTGCTCAACCACGCGTTGCTGCCTCGACTGCGAACCCTACTGCTGCTATTGCTGCTGTGCCGCGCACGTTCCCTGGTCTCGCGAACGCCGTGCCGTCGTCGGTGATCTCGAACCCGTTCCTGACCGGCAGCGGCGCGTTTTTCCCACAATTGCAAGTGCGTTGCAAGGGGTACAAGCTCAAGACGAAGGCGGCGGTGAAGAAACGCTTCAAAGTGAACTGCAATGGTCTCGTGAAGCGCGCGCAAGCCAACAAACGACATATCGCGACCAAGAAGACCCGCGAGCGCATTCGTCGATTGGGCAAGCCCGTCTTCGTCGAGGGCAAGATCCGAAAGAACATTATCAAGATGCTGAACAACAAGTAGATATTTTTTAGACGACGACATGGCACACGACGACGCACAGCGCGAGAGTGACAGTGCGTCTCCATGATGCGGCTTTGCCGGTCAAGCCACGACCATGAATGAATGAATGAATGAATGGCTTTTTGCGCGCAGGTGTTTTATGTTTCATTAGTGCTGCTCGGATCATCTCGCCTCACTTTTATGCGCCTTAGGGATGGAAGACCAGGTGGCAGATGCTGTCCGCCACATCGGAGATCCGCAGCGCTCGGTCATGGAAGAGCTCCGACGCTGAGGGATTGTCTCGGCGCATTCCAGCAGGACTGCTTGCTCCTGCGGTTGACACCATAGACTCCTTCAGCATAAGCAGCAAATTGCGCTCGCTGTCCGACTGCTGCTGCTGTGTGGCTGCAGTCTCTAGCGCAAGCAGCAAGACGCTCGCCTTGACCTCTCCTGTTTCGCTTTTATCGAGCGATCGAAACAGATCCTCGATGACATCCAGCAGCTCTACATCAGTTCATTCACAGAGGCATCCATGAACGCACATGGACATGAGGAAGTCGCTTCATCGAGGTGCGCAAATGCAGCCACACGTCTCAATCCCCTCCAACACTCTACTGCACCGACCTTCTAGAAGCAGACACACCTCGACGCCGCGCTGGAACTCCGCAAAGGAGACTATCTCGGGTAGTTGGGGTGGTTGCTGTTGAGGTATGACGCTCGCTGCAGGCGTCTGAATTGGCGATCTGACGGCATCGAGCGTGCGCTGCTGCAAGCCATTCGGGAAGTCTTCGCACAAGCACTCGAGCAAGTCCACAAAGTCGCGGCGATCGAGCGTCGTAGTGCCGGTACGAAGGACTGGTTGGTGCTTTCCAGGCTGCTGGCAATGCTCGCCAGATCCCACTGCTTTGCCACTTCGTGTCGCAAAGGGTGTGGTCGTACTACCCGGAATTGCAGACGCAATCGTCTTGGTCGGAAGGACACTCGAGCTCAGACCTACGTCTCCAGCAGGCTTGGACGCCACCACCGGCGATGAAGAACCGATCGCCTGGAAGACCTTCACCATCGAGTCCTGGAAGCGCGACTTGCTTGCATAACTTGCGCGCAACATCTGCGCATTCGAAGCGATTGGATGCGTGCTCGCCTGGAAACTATACGATGCGTTAGGTGGGGACGGAAGACTCAGACAACCCTGCGAGACACAACATTGGTCACTCAACTGGGCGGCGAGGAAGCTCAGCGGCATCCGTGGGCGAACCGCGAGCAACTCGGCGACAGCATTCGTGAGCAGGTCGCGAGCGCCGGACTTGACTGGCGCGTGGCATGCAAAGCAAGTGAGCGAGCAGACACAACAAGTGAGAGCGAGGGAGTGGTCGTATCCTTGCATGCAGCGATAGGTATGCGCCATGGACGTGGTCTCGCGCGATCCATCGGTACACGCAAAAGCTCACCGAGGTAGTCATCGCCCATGCTAGCCACAAGCGCTGGAATGGGAAGGGACGAGATGTGGTGTTTCTTTCTTTATCCGGTCGCGACGCTTCGATTGCACAGCGTTCTAGCATCCGGCACATGCGTTGCGATCAGAGATGCTTCCTCGATGCTGACGCGTCGATCTCCATCGTGCGAGCGAAAGTTGAGCCACGCTCTATCCAAAGTCCCCCCCCACCCACCACAATGCAGCAAACGCCTCGAGACTTTTCGAGCAGTCGAGTGGTCTATCATGTGAAGACGTTGTCGGAAGCTCCCTCGTCTTGGTGTCGTTGCGCTCAGCAGCTCCGAGCGATGAGGAGTCAGAGAGGTTGCATTCCGACAGAATCCACTTTCAAGAATGGATACGGGAAGATAAACGACTGCACGGTTCTTTATTTTATTTTACCAGCTGCTGGACTCTATGGCTCACAATCAAGATCAGAACCCCAGTTTGGCGCATTTTTCTTCTTATGGTTTTTTATCTTTCCGATCCAAAAATGGATATCTGTCCAATCAGCGTCCATGCCACACCCGTAAATGACCACCTCCTTCAACCGATTGCTTGCACTCACCAAATACAAAGTCAACGAGTCTACAAACTACCGCATATCACTGTACGCCAGAGCACACATAAAATTGGGGGGGGGTTAGTTGGGGGCATTAACTATTGCATTGACGCCTCAAAGAGACAAAGCAGCAAGGAGCTCCAAGCACGCAGCAACATGGCGACCTCCGATGAGAAGCCCTCGAGTGCGGCCGCGACCACCACTACTCCCACTGCTGCTACTGGTAGTAGTACAAGCGGCTTTGGTGGCAGCGTGTGGACGCTGCGCAAGTCGCTGTTTGCGGTGCTCGCAGCGCTGGTTGTACTCGTGGTGTGGTCCATCGGCGCCGAGTACTCGGTGCTCGCGACGGCCAAGAGCTCGTTTCTCGGCATCATCCACTCGGCATCGGGCGTCGATAACGGCGAAGACGACAGTACCGCCGGATTGGAGTATTACCCGAAGGAAGTGTTCGAGACCGACTGGTCCACGAAGATCCCCGACGCCGAGCTGCTGCATGTGAGTACGTTGCACAAGGCGTGTCTGAAGTACAAAGACAGCGTGATCCCGTGGAACTTTGGATTGGAGCGTGACAGCAAAGACGAAAATGGCGATGACACGAGCACGCGCGACAACCCGGAGGACGTGCTGGTGAATGAGAATGACCCGGATCTGCTCGAGAAACTGCGCCAATGTCCCGATATCGATGTGTTCCTTCCCCCCGGTCTGCGAGGGTTTGGCTACTGTGAAGACGCTGTTGCGTACACCAAATGTGAGTGCATTTCTGTGTGTGTATGTGTTTTGTTGTTGTTGTCGACAGTGCTTGCTTCGTAGTCATGCATTCTGACGGAGGTATGTCTTGTTTGTTCGGGGTACTAGTCTTGCAGTCCCGAATGCTGCCGTTGTGGGTGATGACCGTTGAGTTCTACGATGCGCAGCGGAACCGAACGTTCACGTACCATGATCTGTGCCCAAACACGCCGATGATCTTCTTCAACCACTACTGGGAAGGCGTGCCAACGTCGGAGAAATGGCCCAAGACCAAACCGATTTACTTGATGCCGAATATCGAAATGTACGAGCTGAACGCCGAGAAATACTGGATGGCCGATGTCGTGCTCTGCAAAACAGCGATCTGCGCGCGGTACCTGAACAAATGGTACAAGCAGGAGGGCAACCCAAAGCACACCAAAGTGCTTTACACGCGCCACACCACTTCGAACATCGCGCTCGCGGTGCGCGACCAGATCGGAGACGATGCGATCAAACCGAAGAACTTTTCCAGCGTCCGCTTCACGCACACGGCTGGCACGAGTATCCAAAAGGGTACGTCGCGCATTCTGGATTGCTGGCTGACCCGTCCCAGCTTTCCCCCCGTGGATGTATACATCGCCGAGGATCTCTACAAGAATGACTTTGCACACCACTTCGACCGGTTCATCAGGAAAGCGCGCAACATCAACCTGCACGTCGGCAAGCTGGACTCGGTGCAATTCGGCAAGGTGATCGCCGAGAGCTCGTTCTTCCTGTGTCCAAGTTTCCAGGAAGGCTACGGGCACTACATCAACCAGGCACGCGCGTCGGGCGGTGTGATCGTGACGACGGATGTTGCCCCAATGAACGAGCTGATCACCCCCGCGTCCGGAGTGTTGGTGCACGCCGAGCCCTACGGCTTCAAAAAACAGTTTCTCGGCGGAACTTCCAAGGAGAAGCATGCTCTGAAAGGCGTCCAGGGCTTCGTGGCCAAATTCAGCGGCAAGGACGTCTGTGCCAGCATCGACAAGATGCTTGCGGAGATGACTCCGAAGGACTATGAAGAGCGAGCGTACCGCGCGTACCAGCAGTTTCTCTTTGACACGGTCTTCTTTGCGCAGAAGATGCAAGAGCTGCGTGCATTCGCACGAGCGAAAAGCCACCACTATCTTCGCAAAGAGCCCCCAACGTCCGAGTAGAAGAAAAAGAAAAAAGTGTACAATCAATATCAGTCAATAAACAGCATGCAATGCATAGAGCGAAAACTTTGAACGTGTGAGGCAACATGTGCGCGATTTTGCAGCTGATGAATGGAGAGGATAGCGGATGCTATCGGAAGTATGCGTTGGATTTCGGTCCGTACAGCGTGCGCATGAGCGCGATGAACTCGTCAAAGTCGAGCGTCCCATTGCGGTCCGCGTCGAACTCGTTGTAGAGCCGCTCAACATCGTCTTTCGTGATGCCGCTGGACGAAATCGTGGCCCAAGTGCTGCTGCTGCTGCTGCTACCGCCGTGATTACTGCGTGTGGCTTGCTCTGCCATCACTTTCGCCATCACGTCGTCATCGTCTACGCGCAGCGCTTCCATGAGCTCCTGCATACTCACGCTGCCATCGCCGTTCCTGTCAAACACGCGGAAAATGTCGAGCAGTTCCTGTCGTTTCTCCGCGGACAGCCCGATGGGGTCTCCTTGATTCCCCGCGGTGAGTCCGGTTTCGCCCTCCAAGTACGATCGCACGTTGCCCACTTTCGCGAGCGTGAGCATCTCCTCGATCTGGTACTTGGTCGCGTAGTGGAAGCAGATCTCGAGCAGTTCCTTGAGCGAAACATGACCGTTGCCGTCTTTGTCGATGGCCTGGAACACCGTCGCCATGTCGTTGTAGCCCAGTTTCTCAAAGAAATGCTTGTATTGCAGCAGCTCGTCGAGGGAAATACTGCCCGAGTTGTCTTCGTCCATGGACCAGAACAGTCGGATCACGGACATCACTTCGCGCACCCCGTAGATGCCAAACGTCGAGCTCTTGTCGAGTTCCACTTTTGCTTTCGACGACGCGTCAATCTTGGACAACGTCGTCGGGTGGGCTGCTGCTGCTGCTGCTGTTTTTCCCGCGAGAAGCAGCGTGATTGGATCGTCGGCGTCTTTGGATTGGAACGCGAACGACGTGCGCTTGAAGACATTCCCGATGCTTGTGTTCATCTCGCGCCGCTTCTGCTGCAAGTAATCCTCCATGCGCCGCACTTTCTTTTGCTGTTGCACGTTCTGGCGGAGTTTCTTGAGATCGGTGCGCAGCGGCTTGCGCTCTCCGTCTTTCATGGCGAACTCCATCTTCCGTTTGGTTTCTTCCAGATGCTGTCGCACGAGGTCCGTGTCGGTGGTCGTGAGCATGGTCGTGGCTGCAAGACTCGTCGGATCAAAAGTGTCGCCGTGTTCGTCGTCTTCCTCCTCGCGACATGGTTGAGGCGTGCTTCGAGCGCCGTCGCTGAGTTGAGAAGTGCTGCTACTCGAACGCAGGAACGGCGCGGTCGTCGGTCGAGTCTTACTGCCTGTGAGCGCGAGTGAAGGAGGACAAGATTCTTTCCCTGGACTGCAGTAGTCCTGGGCTTTCGCGAGGATCTGGTTAATCGCTCGGAGTTTGCCCAGCGATCGATCTCCTTCTCCAAGTGTCAACCCGCTAGTATCCCCGTTGCCGCCATCATCCTCGTGAGCAAATGCCTCCGCCGCGCTTGCGCTGTTGCTCCCGATGATGCTGCTTTTTCGCACGAGCGTCTTCGACTTCGCAATGCTGCTCTTCAACGACGCAGGGACGTCAGTCCCAGACTTGAGATGCTTCCCATGCTGCTGATGCTGCCGGTTGACTTCTTCGATGAAGCCCAGATCAAGAGAGCTCTTCCGTCGATCCAGAACCACCGATCGCCTCCTATTGCTATCGGGGAGCGGGAGGTTGTGGTTCTGCTGCAAGCTCCTTTCCGAGACCGAACTACTTAATTTGGTTGACACCGGGTCATGCTCTTCCGTTGCTGTTGCTGTTACCAAACTGGTTGCGCTTTGCGTTTGGCGACTAGTGCAGCTACTGCCAAGTCTGCTGCTTTTCGAAGAAGGCGGTGGGAGTTTCTTGGTCAGCTGCAATCTCTTTTGTGCAGCGGGCGCCGTCTGTGGTCGCACCAGAAGTTGGGACGCTGGGATGCGCTGCTTGAGAAACTCGGAGGGCTCCAGCAGCTGTTCCAAATCGCACCCAGTAGACTTCGCGTCGTCACGAACACAGTGCTGCGGTTTTGCTCGCTGCTTGATTTTCTCCAGGTTGGCGTACATGTCGGCGGTTTTCCGCTCCAGCGTGGTGCGGCTTTCAAAGGCGTCTTTCGCGGCAAGATGGGCGACCTGGATCTGGCGCTGAATGTCGCTCATGGACGATACTTTGTCCCCTGATGGCGAGAAACTGCTGAGACTCGTTGGGAAATTGATCGAAAGCTCCTGCTCCAAGTATTTCTTGTCCATTTTCAGATCGTCGGTCTCCATAAATTGCATTTTGCTCGTAGCGGATGCTGGCAACAAAGTCGACTGGTGCTTGTACTCAGACTTGTTCACACAGAGCAAGGGACCAACCTGCGCGAGGCTGTGAATGCGTAGGTGGTCCCGCTCATGGTCCTGGGACTCGTGAACACTTGTCCCTCCACTGGGGGAGTTCTCCTTTTCCTGTTTCTCTCCTGATACCTGATCCCATCGAGGAGGCAGCTGCAGCATCGGGGAAGCAGGTGAGTTCTCCTTCGACGCGAGCACCGTGGCGACCTTTGCCTGGGAGTTGCGGCGGCGGTTTGTCTCCAGTTCTGCATTGAGTTGTGTATCGCTCGGAGTCTCTGCATCGGCGCTTCTATCCCCGTCGACTTGGGCTGTGAGCAAATCCAATTCGGGGTTCTTGCTGATGATGTGGTCCAGCAGGACCGTATTCACGTGTTGCAAGTCCTTGAGGCTCTTCCGGTCAATATGCTCCTGATACAGCGTCTGGCGCCGCTGTTGCGCTTTCTCCAGCGGCGTGAGCTCAGTGCCTCGGATCAGGTTTCGCACAAGTCGGTCGCGCTCTTCTTGCCGCTGGGAGTCATCTTTTCTAAACTGCCATTGCCAGCTGCCGATGTTTTCCGCGTCAAAGAGCTTCCCGAGACACGCTCCCTGCCAATTCCATACGAACACGCGCATGTCGAGCGCACAGGTGACCAGGATATCCGGGTTCTTTGTGACTTCAAGACTCGTGAGTCCGTCCGAATGTGCCTGCCAGGCGTGCACGATCTCAATGTCCTTGTGCTTCTTCCAGTGCTCGCTGTGATGTCGTCTTGTGTTTGCTGCCGGCGCTGGGAGTGAGAGCAGAGATCCGCGGTGTGTCGGAGATGGGGAGGAAGAGAAAGAGGAGAAGCCGGTTGACTTCCCATTTCCGCGTGGATTTTTTTTCTGGCCGACAAGGAAGGCTTCCGCTGCTGCAGCTGCAACGGTCGCTGTGGTTGCCTGCTGGCTGGCGCGATGGATGGCTTGCTGCTGTCTCGCACTGCTAGACGACGAAGGGATAACAGTCGCCGTGGGTCGCTTCTTCGATTCTAGTCTTCGTCGCGACAAGCGCTTTAAATCCATTTGCGACGGGTGGAAGTGCGAGTCGAGTTCTTCCCCCGAGAGCATCGCCGTGCGCCAGTGGTCTTGGCTTGTGACCGCCTGGTGGTGCGTGAGCATGTGGTTCTTGTGTGTCTCTTTCTCTTTCGAGGTTGCGTCCTTGATGTAATCACGGGAGAACATGGCTTTGGGGTGGTATCCGCGTCGCAGGTATTTGCATTTGATCTCTGGGATCTTGGACAGTGAAAGCCGCTTGATCATCTTTGTCAGCTCCCAGATGCGCACCATGCCTGATTCATCGCCTGTGAAGAGAAGGTAGCGCGCATGGATATCGTCGAACACGATCTTCAAACAGGTGACGACACACGCAGGAGTTGGCGTCGTAGTCGTCGTGCGTGAATCGCTCGGAGATGGCGGGTGCTGCGCCGGACTCGTCCCGTTCTTCTTGTCGAGGGACTGCTTCCGCCATCTCAAGATCCTCCTGGCCGCATGCTGCGTGGTTTCGGTCAAAAACGTCTTGTTTCGTGCAGACTTTTGGTCGGTATCCTCGTCGTTCTCGTCTCGGTCGTCTTCGTCATCCACCTCTTCAATCGATGAAGACGCGTTGCGTCGTCGTCCTCCAGTTGCTGCTGAAGAAGAAGAAGAAGAAGCAGGAGGAGGAGCATGGTCGTTTGAAAAAGAATGAAGGAGTTGACCCGTGTTGCAGTTGACCAATGGCGTTGCAGCGTAAAAGTAGACCCCGCCGAGTGTATCCGCCGCGACAAGCACGGGGAAGTCCGTCCAGAACTCCAAGAGATGCAGCGCATGACCCTCTTGCTCCTCCTCGAGCTCGCAATGCGCGACAAAGGAGAGCGTTTCGAAATCCCAGAGCGAGACTCGGCTTTTCCCCTGCGCATCTGGGCTCTCTTCATCGGAGATAGTCGCAACGAGGCACACGTGGAAGCCGTACGCACTTGCGGAAATGCCCTCCGGGATGTGCGTGAGTCTGCGCAGCACCGTGGTTTCCTTCATGCCGCGAGCAGAATCGTGGTTCGTATTGTCGTCGATGACCAAGATGGAGCTTTCATTGGCATCGGTCGCGATGATCAGCTTGTTCGCCGAGCAGTAGTGCAGACCAACAATCCCACACGTCGGGTTCCTGGTCGCTGTCGTCGCCGCGCCACTTTCAGCCATCGCTGGATTTGAATTCGCGGCGGTGGCAGTCTGCTGGCCGTAGAACACTTCTTGGCATTTCCGCATTTGCACGAAGTTGAGCGCGTTGAAGACGCCCAGCTCGCCGCGTTCCGTGACGACGACGAGCTTCTTGCAGTTCTCGTCTTGCACACACGTCAATACTTCGACCGACGGTACGCTGCCGTGGGAGCTCCCCGAGCCGTTGTGCGTCGTGCTGTTGGCATGCCGTCCAGAACTGATCGCCGCTGCTGCTGCTCCCTGCTGCTGCGCGGGAGATTTGCTGCTCTTCTTGCCAACCCCGATGTCCCCGACATGTGTGAACTCTTCCAAGCAGATCCCCGTTTCGCCGTCCCAGATACTGCACACGGGACCAGCGACGACGATGAACTTGTTGGCATTGTAGTGGTAGAACGCGCGCAATGGGACCTCATCGAGCTGTTGCACGCGCGTGCTGCGAAACAGGTGCAGCGTCGCAGAGCCTGCGGTCGCTGTCCATAGATCTCGGCTGTGCGGGTGCAGGCAGACAAACGCGGTCGGTTCAAAGCGAGCGAACTGGTGGGACGGATCGATGGACTCCAGTTGTATCGCCTGCGACGCCGCTCCATGATGACCCCGCGACGACGAAGACGAGGATGCAGCCGCGAGCCCGCCGTTCTGGCCGCTGCTGCGCGAGATATCCCAGACTTTGAAGACCCCCATGCAGTCGGCGGTGACAGCGCGCTCCGTTTGGAAAAGCGCGATCTGTACGCCCACGAGAGGCGCGCGATGGCCAGACAGCTTCATGACGATTTGCCTGGACGCGATGTCCCACCCGTAGGCGTCGAACTCGAAGCCCGCGCTGAGCAGCAGGTCGTGATGCGACGAGTACACGAGTTGTTTGACGCCATGGGTGTGTCCCACCAGAGCTCCCCTGGCTCGACAATCGTGGATATCCCACAGCAGGATCCTGCGATGCAGGTCGCAGCTCACGATCAGGTCGTGCTGCGGGACCTCGATGAGGTCCATGACCATGTCCTGATGCAGCACAAGTCGTTTCCAGAGCGTTTTCGTCTCGGCATCGATGAGTTTCCACACGTTGAGCACGAAATCGTTGCCCGAACTGAACAGAAGCCCCGATTGCTCACAAAAGCGAAGCAACAGCTGCGCGGTCGTCGTCGTGATCGTGAGGGGTTTCACCAACGCGAAGCTGGGACCGCACTGAGCCGCTGCGGTCATGCAATCGGGTAAAAGGTTGCCGATGGGGGACTTGCGCGTGTCGTTCATGTCGTAGAACGAGATCGCAAAGTCGGTCGTGCTCATCGTGAGCCACCGGTACTTGTAGATGAACACGGCATCGAGGATGAAAACACCCGCCGAGGAAGCACTGGAGCTAGCACTGACGGCGCCATTCCCACGACCGCCATGGCGTGTGCTGCTGCCACCACTGGCTCGTCCTTTTGCTCCTCCACCAGCTCTACTGGAATCCTCGTGCATGTGGTCACTGAGCGATGACTGGTTCTGGTTTGGATGCCGCTCCTGCTTGCCTTCGTTGGCACGTGGGGTCACGGGAAGCACATTCACCGTGGACTGTCCGCCCACTTCGGCGACGAATTTGCCCGTGGCGTCAAACAACTTCACGGTTTTCGCGGTATTTTCAATCGCCATGAGTTTTTGAAACTCGTTCGACCACTTGACTTTCTCGATGCCCACGCAGCCGCTCGCGGTTTTGATCACGTGCTTGGTGTTGCGCACGTAGCGGTGCTTCAGATTCGCGATTTTCCCGCGCGTCGCGACCATTCCAGCGTCGACGCAGAACGACGTGAACTCGTCGAACTCCATCACGCCATCGCCATTGATGTCGATCTCGTCGAAGAGCTCGACGAGCGCATTCACGGTTGCGTACTTTTCGTCGGCATTTTTGGCACGCGGCAGTCCCTGCAGCACGATCTCGACGAAATCCTGCAACGGGAGTCCACCGCCCAGGCGCTTCTCGCGCTCTCGGAATTCGTTCGCGATCATGGAAAACCCAGCCCCCTTGAGGCGCATCATGATGTCCATGCTGGCTCGCTATGTATCTATCTGGTCAGGCAAATCTGGGCGAATGCAAGTCTGCAAGCAAGTATGACGGTGCAATGTGGACACCAATCACCTTCCAAGTTCCGACCTTCATGAGCTAGCCTAGCTCACGGATACGCGCATCACGTGGATTCTCTCTCTTGGCGAAGCGTGTCACCGCAGCTGTGCGGGAATGCAACGGGAGACCCTTTTTTTGCGTTGCGCTTCGCCATCCAACGTGTCGCTTTTGTGAAACGCTAGGTGAGTGCTCGAAATAAAACAAAATGGCCGACCATAAAAAGAAGAAACCATCCTTCCACCCAAAGTACGTTCTCGATGAGCGAAGAGAAGGAGCATTCGTCGTTGCAACAACTGGACAAGAAGCGAGAAGGTTGGAGGGTTCGTTGTTTCGTTTTGCGTCTGGACAGATGCTGTCGACGACGCGAGCACGTCCATGCAATGCACGCATCGACATCACACCGCTGCTCAAATGTAAATGGGCTGGTTTGAGCGATACATACGAGTGAGATATGCTTGTTTTTCTCCTACACTTGAGTGCCTCCCTGACTGCCACTTCGCGGGTCTTCGACGAGTCCCGCTTATCGATGCAACAAAGGTGATCACGGTGCAAGCTAGTCCATGCGAGAATGAAGCGGGATTCCCAATACAAAGTTCTACAGTTGCGAAAGCGGAATGATGCATTAAATTATGGATTGCTCACACAGCTTCGTATCGCCCTCGTGGCTTGCATTCGATCTCCCATTTAGTCGCTCACTGTCGCCTCCGTGTGCGGGTCTGGTCCTGGCGAAGAAGTGTGCTGTCGAGGGGTTCCTTCTTCGCCCCCTGCTGGCTTGCAAATCGGCGCAACGAGCGCATTTTGCGCGCAAAGAACTTGGTGTCGCGATGGTACTGGCGACGCGCATTTGCCGCCATGGCTTCGCGCTCGGCGACGCTCATTTTGTGTAAAACGTGCTCGACCGCGTGGCAGACGTCGTCGCCGCTGAACGCCGCACTCATCCCTTCGACGTTCTTGAGACCGTGTTTCCGCTGCGACGCTCCCGCGAGGAAGATGTTGGGGTTGCGGTGTAGCGTGGTATTCACGTACACCCCCGAATCGGACGACCCAATGAGCTCGTTCATCGGAGCCGCATTCGTGGTAACGATCACCCCGCCCGAGGCACGCGCCTGGTTGATGTAGTGGCCATAACCTTCCATGACGCTCGTGCACAGGAAGAACGAGGCTTCGGCGATGACTCTCCCGAACGTGGTCGCATCGGTGCGATGGCTGGTCAAGTTGACTTGGTGTGACGCAAGGATCCGCTCGCCGTATTGTGCCTCGAATTTCCTTTTGTACGCTTGCTCTTCCACGTAAAGGTCGAGTTGTGGGAACTCGGGGCGGGACAGCCAGCAATCGAGAACCTGGCGGGTGCCTTTCCAACCGCTACGCATGCAAGAGCAAGTGGTCGTACGAGTTAGCCTAATTGTCCAAGTGCGCGAGGTAACGCGAGTTTCCGAGCGCGTTCTGGAGCGTACCTGGTCCCCACTGTATGGACGAAGCGAACGTTGGCGTAGTCTTTTGGCTGGACCGCATCGGCTCCGAGTCTCCGCTCGGCGAAAGTGGAGAGATCGGACGACGAGTGCCGCGTGTACACCACTTTGGCATTCCGCGGGTTGCCTTCCTGGACGTACCATTTGCGCAGCCGCTGCTCGCAATCGCGGGTCTTGCAAAGCACCACATCGACGCGCCAATAATGCTCCTCGTTCAGCTCGAACATCTCGATATTCGGCATGAGGTACACCGGCTTCTCCTTTGGCCACAAGGGGGAGTCGGGCACGCCATTCCAGTAGTGGTTGAAGAACAGCATGGGCGTGCGCGGACAGAGTTCGTGGTACGTGACGCTGCGATTGAGGTTGGCGTCGAACAGCGGGATCTCCAGTGCCCATTGCGGCAGCAAGCGCGATTCTAAAACTACAAACACAGGAAACCGTGACAAGTGTGAGGAAGTTCGTCGATCATGGCGATGCTCCTGTGGAGTTTTCACGTACATTTCGCATACACCACAGCGTCTTCGCAATACCCGTGACCCCGGAGTCCCGTTGGGATGAAAATGTCGATCTCGGGACATTGCCGGAGTCGCTCGAGCAGATCTGGGTCGTCTCGATGGAGTAATACCTTTGCATTGTCCGCGTCATTCTCTTGATTCACACCCGGCGCGCCGTACGTCCACGGGATCACGGCGTCACCAAACGCCAAGCACGCTGCATGCAACAAGCTCAGGTGCATCAGTTCGTCCGCGGGCACGTCGCGGTCGTCATGCTGTTTCTGCAGCCACAGCGGCAAGGTGGCGTCGTCACGTCCGTCGTCCGCATCCAGGTCCATCGCTGCCAGGTCCCGAGCGCCGCTTAGATCTCTCCCATTACGGCGAGTGAACAAACGCGAGCTGTAGTGGCGGTAATCCAGCGAACTCGCCTCGAGCAGCAGCATCACTGCCCCGAACGCGAAGAGCACGCCGGCCACGCGTCCAAGCGTGCTGCGCTGCTGCATGGATGCAAGCAGCAGCGGCGCCATCGTCTGTGCACAGCAAATGCAGTTTACGGAGGACAAGGCGATCGCTCGGTGCTGGTTGCAGACGAAATGTATTGCGTTGGACTTTCTGTGTCCAGTACTTGACTGTTGCAGTTTGCAGAGATACCTCATCGAGTCCTCAACAACCTGGTCGATTCGGCCACTCACTGGATACATTACATCGGAGCAGGGTATCCGCTTCTGAAGCTCGATATTGCGATAATCGTCCAATCCAGACATCCATGCAAAATCAAATCTGGGAGACTCGACGGATTTAGCGGTCTCCTTTTCGAAAAGGGCTGATGCTTTTTGTCGACAACCAAACGACGAATCTCGCATGGTTTATGCACGGTGGTGGTTTGGACCTGCTGACCTTGAGACACCCAAAAAAGCCTCGATGCTTGCAAACCCTCTCGAAGAGCACATCTGCGATTCAGTACTGGTTTATTGGGGGCATGCATCATCGCAAAGATCCTCAGCAACCATTCCATTAGCAGCCCACCTGATCATTTAGGTCTAGCCAACTCAGCATATTACACTCGTTCTCCGAGGGTCATGCAGCAATAAAAACTACAACGACAGACGTAGCACATGACAAGATGCCATTCAAGCATCCAGAAGCCAAAAATTTGTGGATTTGTGACAACAGCAAACACACATGAGCGCACAAACACTGGGTCAGCAAAGTGAGGTTGCTTGCTCACAGCAGGGACCAGTGTTTCATTACCACAAGAGTGACTAGCGACTGCAAGTGCCTGCACACTCGACGACGCCGTTTCTACAACCGCTCCCGTCGCAATCGGAACTGCTCCTCGATATCCTGACCTCCAGTTGGCAAATATGCCTCCACAAGCACCGGCAGGAAACGCACCACAGCGGACGCATCGCACTGTTCTTGTGGTGTCTCTACTATTCGTGTTTGGGTTGCTCGTGCTGCTTTTGGAAGCGAGTTCGTTAATGTCTACACAGGTTGGTCAACACCTTTTCAGTAGCAGCAATGAACGGTTCAATGCATTCAGCGAACACCTCGATGCGCTCTTCGGGAAGTACGACGATGGACTCGATTCGTGGATGCGAGAGAGCAGCGAAAGCGACGTCCCCTCAGACGATCGTCTGCACTTGAGTTTACTGCAGGCGGCGTGTCTGGCGCATACTGACAGCATCGTTCCATGGACGTTTGGCAAACCTGGTCCCGACCAGCAAAGTGAAGACGCAAATCTGAGGACGCTCATCACGAAAGACGACCCGGACCTGCTTGACAAGCTTCGCCAGTGTCCCGATATCGACATTTTCATCCCGTCGGGGCTCCGCGGTCACGGGTATTGCGAAGACGCTGTTGCGTATGCAAAATGTAAGAAAGACATCCACGAAGTACCCCCATACCCCGTCGTGAACTCTCTAACTTTTACGGGTTGCCTGTTTGTGCAGTTTTGGAGTCGCGCTTGCTGCCGATGTGGGCGTTGGAGATCCCGCTGTTCGACGCCAAACTCAATCGCAACGTCACGTACCACGAACTCTGCCCGACAACACCGATGCTGCTCTTCAACCACTACTGGGATGGCGTGCCAGAGTCCCCAGATTTTCCGAAAGAGAAGTCTGTGTACCTCATGCCGAATGTTGAGATGTATGAGCTCAACGAGCAGCACTACTGGCGAGTCGATGTCGTTCTCTGTAAGACACGCACATGTTACGAGCGGATCATGAAGTGGTACGCACAGGAAGGCAATCCGCGAAACACCAAAGTGTTTTACACGCGGCACACTTCCTCGGATGTCGCGAACTTTGCGAGACGCAAGTTGGGGGAAGGAGCGATCCAGAGGAAAGATTTCTCGAACGCGAGGTTCATCCACACCGTTGGTGGGAGGTAAGCCACACGCACTCCTTCACTTTGCTTCTTCAGATTGTTCATGTCTTGAGCACTGATTTTGCGATATTGTTTACTGCACGCAGCTCGCATAAAGGTACACAACAAGTCATCGACTGTTGGCTGTCACGACCCGATTTCCCTCCCCTCGACCTCTTGATTGCCGAAGGTGCGTACAAGAGCACATACGAGTCGCAGTATGGAGAACGCATCCGCGCCAGTCAAATCAACCTCACGAGCCATCGCATCGACCCGATCCCGTTCGGGAAAACCATCGCTGAGGCAGCATTTTTCCTGTGCACGAGTCGAATGGAAGGCTATGGACACTACATTAACCAGGCGCGTGCGTCGGGCGGTGTCATCATCACTTCCAATGGGTCTCCGATGAATGAACTCATCGCAGCGCCAAGTATGGGAGTGTATGTCGATACAAAGCTCCACAAAGATTCCAATATGTTTCTTGGTGGTGCATACAAAGGGAAACTGGGACTCCAAGGCGCCGAAGGCATGCTGGCAGTGTTTTCTGGTGCAGACGTCTGCCGCGCGGTTGAGCAAGTGCTGTACAACACAAGCGTGTGGGAACGCGAGGCGATGGCGGCAAACGCGCAACGTCAGTACCACGTCGACACGAAATTCTTTGCACGGGAAATGCTCAAGCTACGGCGATTTGCAGTCGCCCACGAAGCGAGCGAGGCTTCGGAAGGAGCAGCACAGCATTTACGGCAGGGAAGACTGGAACGCTAGGCATGTTGGTTAGAAGAACAAAAGTCCATTTCTTGTGTGCATGATTCCTGAGTGCTACTGCTACATCCGCATTGAAGTGCAAAGTCCGCGTTTTGCGGACTTTCTGTGTGTTGTGGGATGGTCCTTTCTATGCTCTCGACGACTTGCTGCATCCGGTTAGTGCCGGATAGTCTGGACTGGATCCGGTTGGTGGAAAATTTGGAGGTTTGGGTGGCGGGTTAAATCGCCTTCTTTTGAGAGAAACCTGTTCGTCCCACTTGGTGCAGATCCCATTTTCTACCCACTTGTTGTTTTGTCCACTCTCTCTTCCTCCATTTCGCCCACTTTTCGACTTGAACAGCACAACACTCCGTCACTCCACTGCACCAGTGTGCAACATCATTCCGCCTCGAGAGGAAAACGGAGCGTTGCGTGCCGCTTCCTTCACCCACTACCACAGCAGCAGCGCAGTCGCGATCGGCGCTCAGTCAACAGTCATGGGCTCTTCCTCTGCTCGCCAGCAGCAGCAACGCTCGACGCTTGTGAATGTCATCGCGGTCCTCTTTGGGCTCTGCCTGCTCGCGCTGCTTTTCGAAGCGAGCTCGTTGACATCTCGTTACAGCAACGGCAGTGCTGGACGAGTCGGGGGCGACATCGGCGAACAGCACAGCGATGCGTGGATCCACGCGGCGGTCAACGCGTCCTCGCAAGAAGTCGTTCCCCCAAGCGAATTGCTGCATCTGAGCGTCTTGCAGTCCGCGTGTCTGAAGCACAACAACAGCGTGATCCCGTGGACATTTGGCAAATCCGACACGCCTCGCCAGGACAACGGCGCGCGCAACCGGAAGCTACTGATCAACCAAAGCGACCCAGACGTGCTGACAAAGCTGCGTGAATGTCCCGAGGTGGATATCTACTTGCCGTCGCAGACTCATGGTCATGGCTACTGCGAAGACGCGATCGCGTACGCGAAATGTAAGTGGTATTTTCTGCCAACAGGATCCACGCCAGAAAGAAGAAGCTCACGGGAATCATATTGTGTGTGTTGGCTTTATGTGCATACCATATGTAGTTCTGAAGTCTCGGTTGCTGCCGAAATGGGTATTAGAGACACCATTCTTTGACGAAAAGCTCAACAAGAACGTCACGTACTACGAGCTGTGTCCGAAGACGCCCGTGATCTTCTTCAACCACTACTGGGACGATATGCCCAACTCCCCATCGTGGCCAAAGCAGAAACCCGTGTACCTCATGCCGAATGTCGAGATGTACGAAC
>JAASGH010000284.1:0-21470 GCA_023334155.1 Globisporangium heterothallicum
CATGCGGCAGACGTTCATGTCGGTCGTGCGCACGTCCAAGGCGAAAGTGCCCAAAGTGCCGAAATGGTTCATCCCGAGAGATGACGTGCATTGTCCCGACGAGTACTTTGATATCGGTTCGTACGGGACCGTGCACCGAGGTACGTGGGGGAAAGGCTCGAAAGTTGTGATCAAGCGCCTGCTGATGGAGAGTTCCCAGGCGCAAAAGACGTTTCTGAAGGAGACCGAGATCTGGTCCCAGTTGGAGCACCCACACATCATCAAGCTCTTCGGTGCGTGCCACGTGTCGACGCCCGTGTTCTTTGTGTGCGAAGACGCCACGAATGGCAATTTCGTGACGTATTTCCGCGACGAAGACAACAAGCGTCACATGTGGCGGCTGTTCTACCAGGCGTCGTTGGGACTCGAGTACTTGCACAAGAACAAGGTCGTGCATGGCGACATCAAGTGCAACAACCTGCTCGTCGGCGCCGATGGGCTTGCGAAGATCTGCGACTTCGGGTTCAGCTTCATCCGTTCGCAATCCGTGGGTCTCTCGGCCAAGGCGCAGACCGATGCGATCCGCTGGAAAGCTCTGGAGTGCCTCACGGGGGAAGGTTCGTCGGCGAACCCACTGTTCGAATCGGACGTGTACGCGTTTGGCATGTGCATCATCGAGGCGGTGACGGGCGAAGCGCCATGGGGGATGGAAGACGACGACTCGATCCTCGACAGCTTGATGGAAGGGGTGGGTCATCCACGACCCGACGGTCTCACGGACAAGCAATGGGACCTCGTGACCCAGCTGTGCCAGATCGACGTCGAAGAGCGCATCTCACTGCTCACCGCGATCGACACGCTCAAGGAACTCGCCGACGAAGAAGAGCACGAAGCGCGGCGCTTTGAAGAGATGCGTCACGACCGCAATTGTCCGGAGTGCCAATTCCCCGTTCCCTGCGACAACATCTTTTGCGGTCGCTGTGGCGAGCGCTTGGGTACGTTCCGCAAGACCCCGCAGCTCAACAAACACGACCATGAAGCCGACACGAAGACGGACTTGTAAGCGAGAAGGATGACGCGGGAGTGGATAGAGTGGAGACAAACGAAGGGGGATGAAGTGTGTGGATAAAGCGTGTAGAGGGATGCATCAGCAGGCGAGCATACATACAAAGTGACGAATACTAAGCGTGTACAGGAACGCAACTTTATAAATCAATTCCAAAACGTCGACTTGCATGCATCCTCTGTTTTCGTCCTATAAATTTGTTCTCGTCTTCTGCTTGCATATTCATGATCTCATCCACTTTGTCCAAATATCTGCAAATCATGCGATCATCCCGTTTAGGGTGGGCCACGTTATCTCGGACCACTTCTCCCTCCTCGTTCCTGGAATTTGTGACGAATATTGGCGAACTCACTCACTCATTCTTGAACCTCCGATACACAAGCGAACGTGGGAGAAGAAGAAAAACGAGATCAACGCGCGAAGAGCTACGTTCATCCCTCCCGACTCGACCTCTATCCGTATCACCATGGCGGCCGCGACACCACAGGACCTCCCGAATGCGCAAGACCAGACGACGGGGCTGCGTCGCCGTCCGGGCGTGGCTTCCTCGACGGACGCGCCACGTCACGACGAAGACGCAACCCGCGATTCTGCAACCTCGTCGCAATCGACCGCTACTACTACTACTACTACTACTACGACGACGACGACGACTGCACATCATCAACAGCAGCAGCAGCAAGTCCAGCGACGCGCATCGAAAGGGTTCGTCGAGCTCCTGTTCTCGCCACTGAGCTTTGTGTTGGGCGATGGCGAACCGGAAGATCCGCAGGTGTCTGCGCGCGCGTTCACGCACTCGCTGCGCCGCCGCTATGGCGACGTGTTCCCACGCTTCGAGCACACGTCGTTCCGCGACGCCGTGTCGACCGCACGCACGGCGTCCAAGTTCCTACTGGTGTTTCTGCACTCGAATATCCATGACGACGCCGATGCGTTCTGCAGGTATGTCTTTTTGTGTGTGGTCGAGGATCGCGTGGAAGTGGTTGCTGATGATGTGTGGTGACCGTTGTTACCTGCGTGTCTCTGTGTGCAGGAATGCGCTGTGCACGGAGCAGCTGAGTACGTACTTGAACGACAGCGACTGCATTGTGTCCTGGGCTGGGTGTGTGCAGCACGCCGAGGGCTTTGGCGTGAGTCTCTCGCTGGGGTGCGCGACGTTCCCGTTCATGGCGCTGCTCACGTGTGTCTCGCGCGGTGTCAACGTCGTCGAAAAGATCACAGGTGTGTACTCCGTGTCGCATCCCTCTAGCATCCTGTCTGCGGCATTATTTTCTGTGTGGAGCACTCATTCGCACATTCCTCGTGTCCATTGGGATCAGCGAATCTCCCTGCACGTCAAATCATCCGTCTGTTGGAGAGCGCCGTGGACCGAAACAGTCAGATCCTAGCGACTGCGCGTCGCCAGCACCAGCAACGGTGAGTGGTGATAGCATGGTGTTGCTACAAATCTACCATTCCCAACTACCCCTTTGATCGCTAACGCCTTCATGACCTGCTTCTCGGTAGATCGGAGGCGCAGATTCTCCGCGAACAACAGGACCGCGAGTACCAGGAATCGTTGGAAGCCGACCGTCAGCGCGAAGAAGAAGCCAGACTGCAGGAGCAGCTCCTCATTGAAGAGCAACTGCGTGTCGAGCAAGAGGCGCGTCGCGCAGAAGAAGAGAAGCTCCAGAAAGAGCAAGCATTCCAGAAAACGATTGACGCGAAACGCGCGCGTCTAGCAGCTCAGCCTGCGTCGCGGGTGCCTCCACCAGGCGCAGACTACAAGACCGCGGTGCTGAAGTTCCATCTGCACAATGGTACTCGCTTGGAGCGTTTGTTTTACGCGCACGACACGTTGCAGACCGTGCGCGATTTCATCGATGTCGAGTTTTTCGACCGCGGCATCGAGATCAGCAACTACGAGTTGGCGACTAATTTCCCGAAGAAAGTGTATGGTCCCGACCTCATTGACCTCACGCTGCAGGAAGTGGTACGTCGTTGCTTTGCGATTGGTTCCAGGGACATTTGCTTGAAGTAACAAACTCGCGTTTCCACCAAAATGTGCAGGGACTTGCGCCACAAGCTCTTGTGTTCGTGCAGGACTTGGATTCGTAAGCACGGTTTTCTTTTTGTAGTTGGGAACGCAGCGCCGATCGAGCCGCAAGCGGCTCGCGAGAGACTGAGCGGGGACGAACGTAAGCACGTGTACCTTGGCGAGTGAGACCAACAAGTGAAGGAAAAGAAGGAGACTGAGAGGAAGACCAAAAGTGTGCAGAGTTGAATAATTTAATACAATGCGTTGAACGAAGAAGGAGAAATGCACAGCAAGACGAGGAAAATGGACCGCAAGTGTCTATGCATGCTTTTAGTTTAGGTTAAATGTGTGTTTTACGATGTTCGCTCTCTCTCTCTCGCTCTCTCTAAGAACGCAATGCGCGCAGCTTCCCCGAGGACGCGCGGAACATGCGATCATGCAGCGCCGCTGAAAGCTCGTGCTGCACGTGCGAGACATCGGTGATCACGACCCGCTGCACGTCGGCGACGTTTTCTGCCCAGCGCAAAAAGTCAAAGATGCTCTGTGTGCCTTCAGTGATATCCCCCGATGGCGACAAATCGTTGTACGCCTTCACTTTGTCCTTCAAGAAGCTCAATTTGCCATGGAAATCGATAATCACCCAGTTGCTGAGATCCTCCTTGGCAAGATCGAAGTGCTCGACGGCGGATTCCTGGTACAGGTACGTGTCGACATCGGGAGCGTAGTGCGTGAGCAGCTGTCCCGGTGCTTGCTGGGCTTCTTTCGTGTTCTCCTTGACCTCTTTCTGGATCGATACAATCTCGTACTGCGCGCCAAGTGAATCGGCATTCTGAGCCAACACCTGCGCTAACGCCTGGTCGGACACTCCCCCGCGACGGAAGATCACCAGCTTATTCTCCTCCGGCACGATCTTCACCACCGTGGATTCGATACCCACTTCGCAGCACGCGACGTGCTCGTCGGTGCCTTCGATGATCCCGATGTTGCCGCACGCGCCTAGATCGTCCATGACGTGCTGCGCCGACGTCGGCGACACGTGGCCGAAACGATTCGCGCTCGGAGCCGCCACCGGCACTTTCGCTTCGGCCAGCATCGCCTGCGCGATTGGGTGCGCGGGACAGCGCAGACCCACGAAGCCCGTGTGCGCTGACACGGTCAACGGCAGCGCCGCCACTGCCTTCCCGATCAGCGTCAACGGACCCGGCCAGAACGCGTTGCCCAGACACTCGAACGCGAGTCTGCCCTTCGGCGTGAGATCCACCAGCTCCACGGCTTCGCGGATCGTCGGCACGTGCACGATCAATGGGTCGGTCAGTGGTCGTCCCTTGGCTTTGAAAATCGCGAGCACCGCGTCCGGGTTCAACGCGTTCGCACCGAGACCGTACACGGTCTCCGTGGGGAACGCGATCAGCTGACCCGCACGCAATTGCTCGCCCGCGTACTTGTACCCCTGAGCATCTGCCTTTACGAACTTTGCCATGCTGCTGATCGTTCTGCTTCTTCTTGATGAGAGGATATGAGGTGGGCACCTGTTCGCGTGGACGCCAAGCTGTTTAGCAACTCGGAGGCAGGACGTGATGACGGATGGAGAGACTCGACGCAGCAGCGCTGGTGTCGTCGTCGTCTTGGCGGTGGTGATAGTAGTGGTGGTGGTAGAGATAGCGAGAGAGAGAGAGAGAGAAGGCAGACCTCTTCTTCCTCCTTCTTCGTGACCGTCGTCGTCCTTCCTTCCAGTGCCTCCGCCGCAGCGCTTTTTCTAGTGGCCAATGGCGTGATGCCAGTCAATCAGGACTCCAAAGCGATGCTTCCTTTAAACGAAAGTGATGGTCGTTCTCAACAAGTGGGTTTGCCCCGTTTTGTTGTCGGTTGAAACCAGATTCCATTCGAACGACATCCGTGCGACATCGGATGAGTGGGTGAATGGTTTAATCTCATAATAAGTGCGCGCGTACTATGCACAATTTCGGAAATAAAAGGAAGGATGTTGTACGTATGACTTCGTAACTCAAATCAAAGTTGAATTACCCAAAACCAGTGCAAAATCAGGTCAAAATCTCGGTCGGAATCGGCAAAAACCATTTATCTTGAAGAATGTAAGAGTCGTTCCTTAAGTTCGCATCAAATTCTGTGTTTTGCATTCGGAAATTAGCGCGAACGTACTTGGTTGGGTGACTTATATGGCAGTTTCATAGTCTATTTGTGCCAAATATTCCTGATCTTTCGAGTGTTGGTCGAACATAAGTGAGTTTATACTCTTTCATAGTCGTCAGAACCGGAAATAAGGTTTTGCGTACTTAGCCAGATTTCGGAAACAAGTGATCACTGACTCTCACGGCTTTGTCAACTCTCGTGGGGTACGAAAGCGGCGTGATGGCCAAACAGCTCAAAAATGCATTCTCGATGGGTATGCTCCCTGTGCCATTCGTGGCAACAGAAGAGTTTGACTCCTGCTCCACATCTGACATCCTGTCTCGGATGCCTGACAGCAGCGCCATTTGCTGGTGTTCCACTCGAGCGCATCAGACAGTTTCCAGCACGTAAGAAGTAGCACACAGTCTCGACGAGCACGGTGCTAGGCGCTGCATGCAGATCACAGAGCACCTCCCACCATGACGACCTCAAAGTGCTCTTTCTTGCTGTAGACGCGGTGGTGTGGCATGTCTTTGCCGTCGCTCAGCAACGAGTTGTGACGCTGCACTTTGCCAGCGTTTCATTCGTTGCTGCTACAGTTGCATTCGTGGACGCTCTGGATGCATCAACGAGGTCTTCAGGTGGTGGGGAATGACGATCGAGAGACATACTGTAGTCCATCGCGCTGCAACGCTAATGTGCACTTCAGATCGAGCGCATCACTCCATACGAACACTATCGGCGCACTCAAACGCGTCTGTTCTGGTCCTTCGTGCAGACATGCTTGGCATGAGACATGCGCCAGCGAGTGATCTCCTCAGCGAAGCAAAGTCGGTCGCATCCCCACTTTGGATGCTGCTGCTGCTGTACCGGTACGATCGATCACAAAAGATCCAGATCATTGTTCCTGTCTCTTGCAGCAACGGGTCACCTTGTCACGTGCGCCACACGCACCCTCTCGAGAGCTCTGCGCCAAAGACTCGAGCTTGTCACGCATCGCATCGCAGCAGCATGATATCGATAACTCGCGGGGGGAGACGCAGTGGCCTATCAGAGCTCGGGATTGCCCAGAGTCAACATTTCACGTCCAGCCCACATGGCTGTACGCGGGTGTGGTCCAAGATCACATGTGCTCGGCAGCAAGAAAAGAGACACCGCGACGGCGACAGCACAGTGCTGGATTCGCACGGTGCAGCGAAGCGCCAAGATGTTGGCTGATGGAAGCGACGGTCCCTTCTCCCTTTTCGCTCTTGCTCCCTCCACCACCCGCCTGATGAATTCTGATTGAAAACAGACGGTGCGGTTCCCCATGTTAGATGATCCCACGAATCGCCTTCCTTGCCGGGTTTCTCCAATGCGATAGGGCACACATGCAGGCAGGTGCGAGCGATCTGTTTCCTGAAGCGCGCTGGCTGTCAAAACGTGCCGCACACCACACACACACACCCCTCGCATCGAACCGCTCACTCTCCAATCTGCTCTCTTCGACACGCGCCAGCAAGAACAAGTTTCTCCAGTTCAGCTCCGGACTAGATTGAGCAACGATGCCGTTCTTCACCAAGGAAGACTTCAAGATCGGTTTCAACTTCTTTTGCTGCGTGTACGGCATTGGCACGCTCGGGATCCCCGCGAGTTATGCGCGTGCCGGTCCCGTGTTTGCGACCATCGCGCTGCTTTTCATGGGCTTTGTGAACATTTGCTCGTGCGTCGCGATCTCCAAGGTCATGCTGGCGGCACCCAAGTCCGTGCGCACCTACGGCGATGTCGGCGAATGGGTCTTTGGTCGAATCGGTCGCTACGTGGTGGTGACCGCGCAGTTCGGCGTCTGCTTGCTCGTGCCATGTGCGTTCCTGGTGCTTGGAGGCACCCTTCTGAACGGCATCGTGCCTGACGCCTTCGAGCCTGAAATCTGGAGCATCATCATGGCGGTGTCGCTGTTGCCGGTCATTTTGACGCCAACGATGAAAGAAGGTGCGGCTGCTGCGCTCGCTGGCTGTCTCGGTACGCTCTTGGCCGATGGTATCGCGCTGTGGGTTGTCGCGGACAAGATCGGGTCCCACCCTGCTGTGGTGCACCCAGACTTCATCTTCAAGGAAGTGGCGACCGTGTTTGGCAACTTGGCGCTTTCGTACTCGGCCGCGGTGTTGGTGCCTGAGCTTCAGCGCGAGCACTCGCAGCCGACGCGCATGCCTCGTGTGGTTGGCTCCACCATGGCGTTCACTGCTGTGCTCTTCCTGACGATCGGTACGGTTGCGTTCAGCTACGTCGGGTGCCAGATCCCAGGCAACTTGCTGTTCGCGATCAACGGCGGTGCGCTCAACCTCAACACGAGCCGTGGCACCGTCGTGCTCGCGTACATGTTCATGCAGCTGCACATCACGATCGCCATGGCCGTGATCTTGAACCCCGTGCTGTACATTGCCGAGCGCGGGATCCTGGGCATGCACAAGCGTAAGGAGCAGGTGTTCGACGAAGAGTCCCCAGCTCTTGCGTCCAACTATGACAAGGTGGACACCCCCGAGACTGTCGACAAGGAAGGTGGTGTCTCGACGGCGCGCTCGGTGATCTCGCTCGCTGGCTCGGAGTACCCGCACGGCAACGAGGAAGAGCTCCGCGCGGAGTACCGAGGCGCTGGTGTGGTCGTCAAGTACATGACGCTGCGTATCGCGATCGTCGCGATCTTGCTGATCTGCGCGATCGTGTTCAAGGACCACTTTTTGGACATCTCGGACTTCGTCGGCGCGTCGGCGATCACCGTCGGTTGCATCGTGCTGCCGTTCATCTTCTACCTCAAGGTGTTCTGGAACTCGACTCCTTTCTACCAAAAAGTGTTTGCGGTCTTCGTGATCCTCTTCTGCAGCACCACGGGTGTGTACGTGACGTACCTCTCGGGCAAGAACTTGTTCACGGACACGGTCGCGTCGGCGAACTTCCCATACTGTCCCGCGGAATACAGCGAGATGGTGTACACGAACGCGACGTACTACGGCAACTAAGTGGCTGCGAGTCCGCGCGTAGGTAGTCGCAACCCAGATGCATCGCGCTGGATGCATACATAGAGCTTTTCTCCGCGGAGAGGGTGGTGCGTTCTCCTAGAGCAAAACCAAATTCCAGTGCCAGTCGAGAAAGATAGAGTGAGTGAGCACCTGCAGTTGAGTTTCCTCTAAGATAAAATAGCCCAAGAAGAATGCATATTTCTTTTCCACGACGCGATTGCGCTTTTGTGTTTGCGTTGCTTTTGCAGTAGAGTGTTGTTGGGTTCGTTTCCGCGAATGAGTGAGATCCATTCAGGCAGTCGGTTATCTAGTCTGCAAGTCTACGTGGGATTTGTGTGGAGAAGAAGGCAGGGTTGTATCTATCAAGGTGTCGCTTGGGTATAAATTAGAGAGAACTATTCCATCGGACTGCCGCAGACTTTTTTGCACATCCCCGTGAGGATCTTGCGGCCGTAGGGGATGTAGCTCAACGAATACCACACGGCTGCTGCGAACTGGATAAACACCAAGAAGAGCACGAGACCGCCGAGGTGAGGAGCCTGCGAAACACAAAACACACAGATTAGGGTACCGCGGACCACACGCCGAAGCACCAAGATGACCACTCACGCCGATAGCGACACCGAGCACGACGATGATCATGGACAGGTAGATGATCGCAGCCACGCGACGCACAGGTTTCATCATGAGCTTCACCTGCTCCGCTGGTCCCACCAGAAACCCCGACCTGGTTGCATAGCATTGTTAACGACCTGCCATCCATACCAGTCAGTGGCAATGCGGTGAGATGCTCAACGTACCCACAGAGCGCGATGATGTTGCCGACCGAGTACGTGATGCCAAACTTGGCGCCATTCGCGCTCCCGCCGATCAATGCAAACGTCGACTGTACGAATAGCAACACACACAGTCAGCGCTCATGCTATCTCGTCCCCACAGAGCGACGACAGACAATACACGGTTCATTGCATCGGACGCACCCCAAAGCTGATGAGGTACCCGAGGCAGAAGCACGCGCCAAAGCCGATCAAGCGCTGCGTGCGCGAGAGCGACGGACACGTTTTCGCGAGCGACTCGGACGTGGACACCGACGGCGCTGCCTTGTCGCGGCCGATGATCACTTTGATCTGCTCCATTCGTCCTTCGGTCTCTTCTTCTCGCTGCTGCGTGGGAGGTGACTTCCTCGTGCTTGATGAGCTTCTCTTGCGGAAATGGCCACCTTTTTTTTCGTTTGGGTGTGTCAACAGGTACACTTTCTGTTTTTATCGAGTCATGGTCGGTGTCATCGATGTGCCTGGGAAGTCATTTCCGCCAATAATAGACATGCGAAGCGACCGATCGGTGACAACAATAGTGGCAGCAGCTGCTCAGAATGGATGCATATAAACTTAGACGAGCACAGTGTTCCCTTGCTGTCGAAGATGAGGAACCCGACTCGCAAACGATTAGGAACTTCTCAACCTTGTCCTAACGATTGCACCTCATAATCAAGGTTTGAAGGTTTCTCGGTCGTATAGCTCTTTCGTCTCGCGGCCGTATAGATCTTTCGTTTCCTCCCCCTTTCTCCTTTCGATCCGATGCATACTCGCATACAAACTTAAAGGCGGTCGGTGGTGGTGGTGACGATTCTTCCTCTGCAATAAAAGCGCGAGTGAAAGTGCGCGCGAGAGAGAGTCAAGCATGAGTGCGCTGTTCCCGGCTCCCGTGCACAAGTACACGACGTTCAAGGACGACAACACAGCTGCTGCTGCTGCTCCGAATGGCGCTGCATCCTCCACTGCCGTTGGTGCCGCTGCGCCTCTCCGCGCGATCCCCGCGTACCCGCATCGCGTCGAGAAGAAGTTCATCCCGCGCAGCGCGGACGATTTCGGCGATGGCGGCGCGTACCCAGAGATCCACTTGGCGCAGTTCCCGCTGAATATGGGCAAGAAAGGTGGTAGTGGGTCGAGCACGCTAGGCTCGAACAGCAGCAACAACACGCTGGCGCTCCAGGTGCGCGGCGAAGACGGCAAAGTGGGCTACGATGCGGTCGTGACGCAGCACCACCGCAATAAGACGAAAGTGTACACGAAATTCAGCGACATTGTCGAGAAAGACGCGAAAGCGCTGGACCTTCCCAGCAAAGACGAAGAAATCGAGACCGCGAATCGTACGAAAGACGCGCTGCAGTTGCTGGTCCAGGGCAAGATCGCGGCGTCGCTCCCCACGAACGTGTCGCGCCAGAAGACCGCGAAGGAAACGTCGACGTATATCCGCTACACGCCGAACGATCAGGGCAAGATGGGCGGTCAGAACCAGCAGCGCATCATCCGCATGGTCGACGTCGCGAAAGACCCCATGGAGCCGCCAAAATTCCAGCACAAGAAAGCCGTGCGTGGACCGCCGTCGCCCCCCGTGCCTGTGCTGCACTCTCCACCCCGTAAATTAACCGTCAAGGACCAGCAGTCGTGGAAGATCCCGCCGATGATCTCCAATTGGAAAAACTCGAAAGGGTTCACGATCGCGCTCGACAAGCGACTTGCTGCCGATGGTCGTGGCTTGCAGCAGGTGACGGTCAACGACAACTTCGCGTCGCTCTCGGAAGCGCTCGCGATCGCGGAGCGGAAAGCAAGAGAAGAGGTGAACATGCGCGCGACGGTGCAGAAGAAGCTCGCGATGAAACAGAAAGAGCAGAAAGAGAATGAGCTCCGTGAGCTTGCGTCGAAAGCGCGCATGGAGCGCTCGGGGATCCACCGAGGGAATGAGGACGGTGAAGCCGATGACTATGATGATGATGGTGGTGACCGCCGTCGCCGGTCTCGTGGAGGACGCCGTTCTGACAGCGATCGCGACAGCAGTGGTGACGACGATGATGATCCTCGTGGTCGTCGCGAGCGTGACCGCATTCGTCAGGACCGCAAGAAAGAGCGCGAACGTGAATTGCGCATGCAGAAAATCGGCAAGAAAGGGAAACTCACCCGCGACGAAGACCGCGACGTGTCGGAGAAAATCGCTCTTGGTCAATTGCAAGGTGCAGGGAAGCTCTCTGGGGATGCCATGTTCGACTCCCGACTGTTCAATCAGTCGCAAGGGTTGGGCTCGGGATTTGGTGCCGAGGATGATTACACCGTGTACTCGAAGCCCCTCGTGGATCGAGGCAAAGCCAGTGTGTACCGACCGAAAGGGGATGAAGGCGGATTCGGCGATGCCGACAAGCAGGTCGAAGACTTGCGAGAAGGACACACAAAGCGGTTCAAAGCAGACAAGCAGTTCCGCGGGACCGAGCAGGTTGGCCACGGTCGAGACGGTCCCGTTCAGTTCTCCTACGACACAACGAAGGACGAAGAGGAGGAAGCGGATCGGTCTTCGCGTGGCCGAGGACGCTCGCCGCCGCCTTCTCGATCCCGTGATCGTCGTCGCTCGCCATCCCGCTCGGTGTCGCGATCCAGATCTCGCTCGCCGTCGCATTCCCGATCGCGCACACGTCGCCGTTCGCCGTCGCGTTCCCGTGACCGCCGCGCGTCCACTCGCCGCCGCTCTCCTTCCCGCTCTCGTTCTCGCTCCAATGATCCCCGCGACCGAAAGCGTAGTCGTCGTGGTCGCAGTGACGACAGCGACGACGATGATCCATTCGGTTTGGATCAATTCCTCACCGATGCGCGCAAGGGCAAGGACGATGATAAAGGCAGCAGCAGCGGTCGTCGACGCTGAATAGGCAGGAGACAGGGACTGGAAGAAAGCGAGCGTTGAGTTGCCATTTCGCAAACGTGCAGAAGGTAGTGAGTGGTGTTGGAATGTATATCTTTGGTCTAATTCTTCTCCCAATATCCAGATCAGAAAAGAAAGAAACTCTCATTTCTAAAATGTATCACAGAAGATGTATATTTCTCCATCCGAGTGAACAAACCGACGACATCTGGATCCTGAGGAAGAGATTCCGCACATCATGATACACGCAGGAACGTTCAAGAGCTCCTCCCATCGGATCAAATGGCATGACTCCATTCGATCGCAGCAATCGATATCTGATGCCTCTACGTCAGCCACTACGAGAGATTCCTGGTGATCGATCCGTTTGACTCGGATAGCAAAAGAAGGAGCTCCGCATTCGATATGAAGCTTGTCCGAGGACAGATGCCTTGCATTCCGGTGCGCTTTACTTGAACCATATGGAAGTTAGTCGGCACATTCTATCCTTCAGTGAGCTCTCGCTTTCTCGTTTAATCTCAAAACGCATCGTGAATGAGCGAGCACATCGGCGCTCCAGCATGCGCCAGGTCAGCAAGCTCAACAAGTGCAAGCAATCGCACGGCGGATTTTGCTACGACAGTATCCTCCCACATCCCTCAATCGTGCTACAACCTCTTCCCTTGAAGCATATGGACGCTCGCGCACTTTGCGTGAAAGATCCGGGAAGATCGAGTCCGTGCACAAGCGGACACAGGCAAGCACACACTTGACCCAGCTACTTGGAGAAAGATGAGATCGTCGCTGCAGCACAGGTGGCTATCAGAACCAATCTCCCCACAGCAGGAGCATGCACGCGTCGCGTCGTGGAATGCGTCCACCGACCAACCCCGACTCGATGCTGTTTGCTGCAGCTCATTTTCGGATTCGCCAACGCGTGCTCAAGTCGACAACCCAACTGCATCCAAATCGTTCCGCGCCAGCATGGTCAAGTCTTTCGCCGCCACAGCCGCGCTCATCGCTGCCACCACCATCGCCACTGTGACTGCTGCGTCCATGCCAACCGGAACCTGGCCGACCAGCACGGGCACCGTCAAGTACAGCGAGCCGTACACGGTCAAAGCTGGCACGACCTTCGATGGTGGTCTGAAAACCTACGAGCGCTCCAACGTGCAATGCGACGGCGACACTGAAGGCGATACCGACGGCGCCGTGTTCCTCGTCGAAGCCGGCGCCACGCTGAAGAACGTCATCATCGGCGCCGCTCAAACGGAAGGTGTTCACTGCGAAGACAGCGACTGCACCATCCAGAACGTGTGGTGGAGCGATGTCTGCGAAGACGCGCTCAGCATCAAGGGAGGCTCGGCGTCGAGCGTGTCCAAGGTCATCGGTGGTGGCGCTCGCTCCGCTGACGACAAGGTCGTCCAGCACAACGGGTACGGCACCGTGACCATCGACGGCTTCTATGTCGAAGACTTTGGCAAGCTGTACCGCTCCTGTGGCAGCTGCAAGACCCAGGTGCAGCGCAAGGTCACGGTCTCGAACGTCTACGCCGTCAACCCTGGCGTGAGTCTTGTGACGGTGAACAAGAACTACGGCGACGAAGCCACGCTCAGCAACATCAAGATCAAGACCTCCGACGAAGACGGGTTCACCGTGTGTGCGTGGTCGCAAGCGGTGACCTCGGGGGAACCGACGGAACTCGGAGATGGTCCTTCGTCGCCACTTTGCCAGTACTCGACCAGCGACATCACGTACACGTCGTAAACTGCAGGAGCGGGTGAGATGTGGGATGGCTGACTGCTGCTAGCGACGCATCGTCTGTCGCCTACGATTGCATGTTGTTTGTTTTGTTTTTCGATTGTGTATTCTCAGTTTATGTTGCATCCGATGACAGTAGGGAAAGGTGAGATGCTGCTAAAGAATTTGCCTGAATGGAAGCAGCCACGTTGATTGCCAAGCATTTCGTTGTCGGTGTTTACGTTTCGTCGCTGATGCATCGTCGAAGTGCTTGAGCTACTCGGCAGCTCGCTGGGTTTTGTCCTCCCATGCAGCTCAGACTGGTCATCTTGATCCGTCAGGATCTCCTTCATTCTCGACATCTTCATCCATTCCGTCGACTCGAAACGGGAAAAGTCACGCTTCTGTGGATCTTTCCAGCTTTTGTTGAGATCTTTGAAACGACCAGCAAGCAACCAACCGATCCGTCACGAAGAGAACGCATGGCACGAGTTTCGCGATACGATCCCGCAAAAGAGCATCTTTTTTCAGGACGGTGCGTTTCGAAATCCAGACTTCAAACAATCGATCGCTTCCGAGTCAGCAGCGACGCGCTTACTGACAGACCATTTCGGTTTGTTTGCGAACGTCTCGTTTGGGTCACACAAGTGACTGTGATTGCCTTTTGTGTGGTCTGTCGCCGCAGATTTGGACTGGTTGCCAGGTAGTCCTTTGTCCGCGGAGAATGGAAACTCGGTTGCAACTTCGCCGCCGTTTGCTTCTCGTCGATGCTTCCAGACGGTCCTCTTCCTCACTCCCAGAAGAAACAAATGGCGAGTCAGCATCGACATTGGCGTATGCGACCTCGCTGTTGCATGTGAGTCAACCGGCAAGCAGACGCGCTCTTCTTCGTCAACGTGTGGACTACCGAACACAGCAACGAACCCGACAAGAGCAGCCGCAGATGGACGACGATGAGCCCGCAGATGAAGAACCCGACGATGACGATGAAGAGCAGGAGGACGAGGAGGATTCGTTGGCAAGTGGAGATGGCAATGGGGGTGCGGAGACCAACGCACCGCGAACAAACGAAAAGTGCGAGACGTCGCCGGTGGTCAAGCTTCTCTTCAGCCGCCACGATCTTGCTCGCAGTCCGACCATCTGCTTCGATTATCCTCCCCATCTGAACACTACACGCGACTACCAGGTGCAGTCCAGCGGCGCCATGCACAGGGTTGTCGTGCTCAATGCACAGGATTGTCCGCTGTACTACAAAACGCATTGGGAGCGCAATTGCGTGAAAAACGCATTCGCTGTCGCGGGACTGCTGCGCACAAAGAAGAAGTGGACCGGCTGGCACATCGCGTGGGCCAAGCACATCCCAAAAACCAACTTCAAGTTCTTCAAAGACAGCCAGCACGCGCAAGTGTTTAACCACTTCCCGGACCCATGGGTGATCGGACGCAAAGATCGGCTCATGCGGACGCTCGCCTCGTATAAGCGTCGATTTGGTGCGAGCTACAACTTCTTCCCCGAAGGGTTCACTTTGCCAGACCAGATGGATGCCTTCCGTCGTGCGATCCAGCGAGAGGATGCAGCGCTTTCCGTCAGCGAGTCCATCCCCCGATCCAAGTTGGCGTCTTCCTCGTCTTCGTCATCGATATGGATCTTGAAACCACCGGCATCTGCTTGCGGACGTGGCATTCGTGTGATCACATCGAAAGACGTGGATTCCATCTCGAAAGACAGAAAATACGTCGTGCAGAAGTATCTTTCGAACCCGTTGCTGATGGACGGGTACAAGTTCGACTTGCGTATCTACACCGTCGTCACGAGCGTCGACCCATTGCGCATCTATCTCTTCCAGGAAGGCATCGCTCGGTTTTGCACGAGCAAGTATTCCTTGGCCAAGCTGAAGAACCGCTTCAGCCACTTGACCAACTACTCCGTGAACAAGACAAACGACCACTTTGTCGAAAACACCGACGCGGAACAGGGCAACGCCGGCAGCAAGTGGAGCTTGACGGGACTTCTCGCGCACCTGCACTCGCTAAACATACTGAAAGATCCCGAGCAACTGAAAGCGCAAATCCGCGAAATCATCTGCAAGACGATCATCGCGGCCGAGACCCACTTGACGCCGCTGACCCACCAATTCGTGAAAAAGCCGATCACGTGCTACGAACTCTTCGGCTTTGACATCATGCTCGATAGCAACTTGAAGCCGTGGCTCATCGAAGTCAACGTGTCACCGTCGCTGATGGGCGGTTCTCCGCTTGACAAGCGCGTCAAGGGACTGTTGCTGAGCGACATTTTCCACTTGGTTGGTGTCCCAGTCCACCTGGCGAATCTCCCTGCAGGAGTGTTGCCGAGAGATCTTGAGCAAAGGCTTGCACCACAAGACGCCGCTTCCTCAACAGCACCGACCGCATTGAACAGAAGACTCAGCTCCGCGGTTCAAAGCGGCTCGCGCAGGAACAGCAGCACCTCTTCTGCCGCATCATCGAGAACGATCAATAAGCAGCTCCACGAGATCGTTCTCGATCCAAATATTCCGTGTTTCGAGAATAATCACTTGGAGCTATTCTCCCCAAGTGACTGGGACATCATCCATCAAATGGAGGACGAAATGGACCGCCTTGGACATTTCGACCGCATTTACCCGAGCACCGATCCCGACGAAACAGCGAAATACGCGCCATTTTTCACATGCCAGCGATACTCAAACGCGCTCTGCGCCAAATGGATCAATTCGCTGCAAAGTAAGTCGAGGCGGCGGCAGAAACCAAAACGCCAGTCTGCCAGGAAATAGTCAGGGCTACCGGTATCAGTTCATTATGTCCAATGGTTTATCACCCAGCGTCCTCTTCCACAGCAGCTAAGACTCCGATCGCATCGTCTTCCAGCTTGCCGCTTTTCTTTTCTCGCTCGTGTCGCTCGCTTCCTGGTAGAGCGACCAAGGCACGGCTCGACCGTCGGCGCGTGCTCTCGATCGTGTGATGGGTGCTTGGTCCCGCATCGTTGTCGATATCGTCCGAGAAACCTGCGCTTCTGGGTTTGCCACCAACTTTCGTGGACTTTCTCGAAGACGTCGCGACCGCATCCGCAGTACAGAGAGCCATGTGGTTGCTCTCCATGGAGTTCCGCTCTGTCAGCGCCATCGCTGCTTCCACCGACGGAGCTTGTGCCGTTCCTAAAATCGCCGCCAACGCAGCTCCTGCAGGTTCCCTTGGACCAAGGACGATTTTCTGCCACACATGTTCACAAAATGTTAGAGCAACACGATTTTCGAGTCCTATCGTCGTGAACACACGCGCGTACCGATACTTCTCGCGTAGAAAACATATTGCTGCGACGCGCGCCTGCTTCTCGACCTGCCTGGAAGCAATTCGCTGGACCTTCGATCATTTTGGCGCTGTGCCGCATCTTCAATATCATCGCGACCTCGGTCATTTTCTTTTGCAGTGCTTCAAGAAGCGCTGGCGAGGGCAGCTCGCTCATCAGCATCGGTCCGCCAATCGACGCTTGACCGCTCAGTAGCTTTTCAGCTTGTAGCACCTCGAGACAACGCAGCATTATGCTTCGTATTCGCGTGTGCTCTTGGTTCCGGAGCTCGCGAAGCTCATTATACGAGTCGATGCGGGAAAACAGCACATGGATTTTCGACTGCAGCTCGTCGTGCAACGTGGCAGAGGCTTGGTAGCTACCGCGAATATTGGCGTGGCGCTGTGTAGCTTCTTTCATCAGCTCCTGCACTTCTCTCTGCAGTGCCACCGCTTCTTCCTCCATCTCCAGATTCGCTTTGTACTTCGACAGCAGCTGCTCTTCGGTTTCGATGAAGCTCTGGATGAACGCTGCTACGCTCTCGCAGCCCAACGAGTTCCGAATAACTTGAAATGTCGTCTGATAAAAAGTAGCACCGCATACCCAAGCAAAGAAACACAGTGAGCTGGACAGAATAAAGAATGGATCAGCATGCGACGCAAGAAAAACCTACTCGAAAGTCCAGCTGTGGCTTGGAGCTGGTATCCAGGTTGCTTGGGGTTTGAAATGGAGTCGCTAGTAGCGACAACGAAGATGCATGGGACGCCAGAGTGCTCGCGCCAGGAGGAATCCGTCGATTCGAGTTCCTCTCCTGCACAGCGCTCATCAGTTTCTCGACATCAACCACCACTGCCTCTTCTGGAGGCAGATTCAGTCGCTGCTCTTCCACAGCGAGCTCGGTCTTCTTCTCCAGCTCGACCAACTCGGCAGACACCAGGTTTCTAATCATCTTGGACGCTCGAATCTTGTCCTCAATTGCCGCATTCATTTGTCTCACCTCTTCAATGTCCGCTTCGAGCTTCTTCTTCACTTTTTTCAGCGACAGCAACTCTCTGCGAACGCGGTCGACGTCTTTCTTCACTTGCAGCTGCGCCGTCAACAGCTTCATGTATTCTTCCTCGGCTTTCGACAGCCGATGCTGCATGATCGACGAACAGTGAGCCACAGCGACATCATTCTCGTGGACGGCGTTAACCCCACGCAGTCGCTTTCTCATGTGTGCGACCTCCGCATCCAGACGACTTTTTTCCTGGTCAAGATCCACCAGCTGGTCTTTCATGACGCGTATCTGCGCCATGTATGACGCGTCGCTCTCCAGTAAATGCTCGACAGCTCCTTTCAGTGGTGGTTTCTTTTGCTGTGCTGATATGGAGTGCTGTTGCTTCGCGTCGTTCGTTGCTGTATCGGGTAGTTTGGGACTGTAGAGCGGAGCTGCAATAACGCTCTTGCTTCGCATGCGGGATCGGTTCGGGTCACTCTTCTCTCCATTCTTCTCAGCGTCGGCTACTTCTGGCTGCTCGCTCTTCCTTGCGTCCCCCAAGCCAGGATCGACCTCACGAAGGAGCGAACTCGCTCGCGTCAGCGTGGTCGTACTCACGCTGCGACCGAGACTCTTCGCCATCGAGAGCTTGTTGCTCATGCTCGATCCGGCACCAGGAGAACTATTAGCATGGACATCCATTTTGTCCGCATGCCTCGCCTTGGAAGCAGCTGACTTCTTTGCAGGAGCGGAGCGGCGCTGCTTGGAAACCATTGACGTGGATACATCGTCGTGCTCGTTTCCTGTTTCCTCCTCAGTGCAATCATGGCGATCGCGGTCTTCCTCTCGGTCAGCACTAAAGCGAGACTTCAGATGAGGAGCAGTCTCGCTCTTCCTTAGGCTAGGATATCGCTGGCCACTTCTCCACGGAGTTTCTGCCAGTGCATCCCCTGGGACTGCTAGTCGAGGCGGCAGACGCTTGCGTCGATGGATCGCCTTCTCGGTCATATACACCACGTATTGATTCGGGTTGTCTTCTTTCGCTTGCACGCGGGATATGACCCCAGTTTGCTGCAGCAGCTCCAGGGACTTGCGATTCCCGAGCAAAAACTCTCGGCGCTTCCCAAGGTGACTGTCGAGCAGCGCATTGTATGCTGGAATGCCATCGGATGGCAGGAACCGCGTCGAGAAAGCTCTTGCTGACGTGTGGTCGCCGTCTGGAAGTGCGCTCGAGTGATGCTGCATCATGAAGCGCAGCTTGACGACCGCAACGAATCTGCAGCGCGTCGAGGAAAGCAACCGAGCAGGAGCAAAGGTACTAAAAATGGCGTCCCTCAATGCTCACGGAGAGGGGATCTATTTTGTGCTTTGTTTTACAGCTATTTACACACCTGATTGATTAACCTTCGCGGACCAGCGAAAGGAAGCACTGATTGGCTGAAAAGCTCACACATCCATTTTGCAACAACAGCTTGCGTCTCGCTCGTTCCCCAGAAGCGCCATGAGCGACTTCTATGTGTACAACCCATTGTAGTCGTCTTCTTCGAAGGCTGTCTTTGGTCGGAAGAAAAGAGGACGATCCAGCGACAAGAGCGAGCACAACGGGAGGAGGCAACGCACGATCTCGGAAGGAAGCGTCGTGAACTCGCAGATGGTCAGCAACACACGCACGCGCTGCTTCTTCAGCTCTCCCTACACCCACATCAACAAGGACAACAGAGCACGCTCAGTGCACAACACCAGCAGCAGATTGGTCAAGGCAAACAGAGAAATACGCACAAGCGTGATCAGTGCGGCGGGGATGCCAGAGGTGAAGCGAGGAACCTCGAGCGCACGCACAGGAGACTCAAGCTTGGCTTCTGGCGTGACCGACGACGTCGCCAGCATACGAAGAAGCGGGTACTGCTCATTGCTGTGTGGCGTGTCGTACATGTTGGAGATCTGCGAGTCGAGGCAGAGGATTTCTTGGGCGGCGATGTGCTTGTGGAGCGCATTCACCCACACCCAACTGGACTCCTGAGAGATCGCGAACGGGAGGCGGATCGCAAACACTTTGCCAAAGTCTTCGTCCTCGGTGTCGTGCTTGGACAAGATCACACACGCCGAGAGCGATGCGCTGTGCAGTTTACATGGTTGCTGTGATGCACGCAACAGCAAATGGTCAGATATATACCCCAGCACCACCACCACACTCGACCCAGCTCTCCTGCTTCCCACACAAGCGCAGCGACTTACATTGACTTCATCGGAGACCACGAGCGTTCCAACGGTCTGCCATTCCGACGTGAACTCGTGCACGAACTTCTCCGGACCGCCAGACATCCCGATGATCAGCTTCTCCACACGCACGACTTGCGACCCGCCATGCGTGCGCGTTTGCAAATACTCCCGCACGCGTTTGCTCCACTACACGCCAGAACAGCACACTCAGCCATCATCGCGATATCGCCACAACCAAGATCCCACCCAACTCATCCCTCCTCCTCCTGCTATAACCCTCGTTGGCTTGCACACGTACCCGGAAAATCGCTTGGCTCAATGGACGCTCTTCTTCATCAAGCGAGTCCAGTCCCACCACACGCGAGCTACAACATGCAAGAATCAACAACCACAAAACGTCGTCCGTGAGATAGAGAACGCACCGCCCGCCTATACAACAGCGAGAGCAACGAGGTCCAGCAGACGCAAGCACCGCCCGCTTCATAGATCGCCTACAGCACACACACGCACCTGAAGTCGGCTTCTTCCGCGAATCGCAACGAAAGCGCCATTTTTGCTTTTGCTGTTTCTTCGTTGCCCTTAATGTAGATTTCGACCGAAATGGTGAACAAATTAGGGTGTGTGTTCGAAATGGAGTGTGCCACACTTTCCTAGTAGTTTCTAGGCATTGTTTTGGGAGTGGTGCCTAGAATAGATCTTTTGCAATGGTGCGCAAAAGCAGGTTGGATGAGGTGAATGGTTTTGCAAAACAGGGCGTGGGAAGGAAGAAGTGGTCCAAATGGAAAGTTGTCCAGCAGAAAAGGACCCACAATGAAGTGTCCGACTGTCGATTGCGATGTTAGAAGTCGGACCTGGTGTTGCTCATTGCAGTCTTGGCAGAAGCGACGCTGGCGTGTGTGTGTACAGAATCGACCAATTCATCATTTCGCCTATTCCGATGCGATGATTGCTTCACATGACACCTCTAGTGACTCGACATCTACATGGTAGCAATCAAAACAAGATCCTTCATTCTCACAAAAACATCACATTGCACAGAAATGGATTGAATGTGTCACTGATCTGTAAACCTTGGCGACAAGGGGGAATACGAACGAAACAGGTAAAGGTGATTTATTGCAGGTGGACAGCAGCTCACGATACTCTACAAAAACTTAAGAAATGAATTGAATCGTGCTGGTCGAGTACTGGCAAAGCGGAGGCGATGGACCGTGGCCGAGCTTCTTTGGCTCGCCCGAAGTCACCGCCTGCGACCACGCACACACCTCGACCTTCTCAGCCTTCTTCGAAGTCTTGATCTTGATGTTGCTCAACTTGGCCTCGTCACCGTAGTTCTTGTTCACGGTCACGATGCCGGTCTTCGGGTTCACAGCG
>JAASGH010000285.1:0-21466 GCA_023334155.1 Globisporangium heterothallicum
CGATCCGTGGCAGGAAGCTTCTCCAAATGGGTCTGGAACTTGTCGAAGTCAGCAGAGGAAACCTGCAGTGGCGCTTGCAGAACCCACCAGTCCACGATCTCATCGCACGTTGGAGTAGTGAGACTGCCTGGGTAGTTGAACTCTCGACCCTTCGAGGCAACTGAAGTGAGCAGCGACGAGTACGAGTCGCTGGAAATGACAAATGGAAACGACTCGATGAGTTCAACGTCCTAAATCAACATGGAAGCAATACGGCAAATACTTACAGCTTGATAGCCACAGGATCCGTAGTGCCGACGGTGCTCAATGTGTCCCAGACACTGGCCAACCACGGATCAGTCGCTGCGCCTTCAGTCTTCTCAAGGAAGAGACCGACGACGAGCAGTTGACTCCCGTCAGCATTGCGGTGCACAAAGTGTGCCTCGGCATCGTACACTTTGCCGCTGAGCGTGTGTTCCGCTGGAGCGTGCATGTGGAACTGCAGCATCGAGTAGACCTTGTCGTCAACGCTTACAGTGCAGGTACCTATGGATAGTAGACAACATCGGAGTTCACCCGGTGGTCAAAAGCACGTCGAGGAAGCAAAGGTATTGCACCAAAGGAAAGCGCACCGTTCTGAACTTCTCCCTTGTAGGTGTCTTCGAATTGCTTGAGCCTGTAGTCGGAGCATTCGCCTGCAAACTTGAGAGGTGCCTCCTGAGTATCATCTCCGCATGCAGACTTCAAGGAGATGTCAATCGGAGACTGACGCTTGCCCGCACACTTTGGGTAGTGAGCGCCCCACTCGGCTGGACCATACATAGAAGGATCGTTGTTCTTGTATCCCCAGGATTTCTCGCCTTGTGTTGCAGCGCCGCCGTCAGCTGCAACGGAGGCAACGCTGACGGCAGCAGCACAAAGGAGACCGATGATCGAGAAAAGATTCATGGCTGGCGGAGAAGCAGTGTGGTGCTGGCTGGTTGCAAATTCGAAAATGAGCGGAACGAAGGAGGGAACTTGTGCAGCAGCAGCAGGTAATAAAAATGAACTCTACTTTTAATTTCGTCCTGATGTGCAGACCAGCAGGCGATGAGCCATGGCGCCAGGCAGCGCGGACCGTTGAAGTACCTAGTTCCGAAACAGATGGCGCATCCATCCCTTACGTTTTTTCCAGATTTGCAGAGCAGCAAACATTGGGTCCTAGCGCCAGACAGCGGAAATACGGAGCGCGATGATGAAGTATCGCGGCTCGAAATGAGTTCCCGAAAGCCATTTGCAGATAGAATAAGAATCTGCACCAACGATGGAAACAAAAATCGATAAATGCCAGAGAGAGAGAAAGGCGCAGGGAAAGCCTAGAATTTGTGCACGAACGCGGTTCCATCGCTGTTTCTCACGCATCCTTCCATTTTTCTCTCCTCCTACAGTATGCAATTGGTAACCATGACGAAACAAACCTATCCAATTCGAGCCTTCTTGTACCCGGACAGCTCGAACTGCCGCAAGCTCGACAAGTCCTCGGCTTTTGCAATCGCGACATGGAATACTGCGATATCAACGCGACACAGGTTGCAAGCATCCGCATTGACTCGAAACTGGAAGGTGGTCTAGTAGACACGGATGACTCGTCCGTTGAGCGCTTGCGTTGGACGCGCATTGCGACCGTGGTTCGTGATCTCGATCTTCTCCAAATACAAGTACAGACGAAGCAAATCGTCTGGAGAGATCGTGAGTGGCGACGAGAGAACCCACCAGTCCACGATTTCATCACATCCTGGCGTCGTCAAACTGCCTGGGTAGTTGTACACGTGGCCGTGCTTGAGGTGGGTGTTCACGAGCGACGAGTAAGACGTCCTGTGTGCAAGAGAGAGCAGAGAAGCTTAGCCAGTGGTTTACACAATGCGAAGTGTTTGGCTGGACTTGCGTGGCACTTACAGCGAAACGGTCGCCGGGTTCATTGGGTTCGTACGACTGATGCCGTCAAGGACGGCAGCAACGAAAGGGTCGGTGTTGCCCAAGTGCTTCTCCTTCAAGAACACACCGACCACTGCGATGTTCCCGTCGGCGTCCATGTGCACGAAATGGAGTTCACCATCATGCGCCTTGCCGTTGACCGTGTGCTCTGCTGGCGCGTGGACGTGGAATTGCGCCAACGTGTACGCGGCTTGATTCGCGGTGACGGAGCAGGTTTCTGGAATTAGACCGCGCAGACAACGCAGGAATGTTAGCCCAACAAGATTACCAGCGAGTTCACAAGTAGACTAGGCACTCCACCAACCGTTTTGAACTGCGAACTTGTAGGCTTCTTCGGTTTGCTGCACGGAGAAGGTGGCGCAATCGCCACTGAAAGCCAGTGGCGCCTGCTTGCCACACGTCTTTTCGCTCTTGATATCGACTGGGGATTGGCGTTTGCCATTGCAGGTCGGGTACTCGAGTCCCCATTCCGATGGGCTCAAGAACGCTGGGTCGTCGAGCTTGTAGCCCCATACCTTGGTCTCTTCGGCAAGGATTGGCGAGGCGAGGCACAACGAGGCGAGAGCGAGTGTGAGGAAGGGCTTCATTGTTGGGGGACGAAGGCTGGGATTTCGGGGAGTTTCGAATGTTGTGACCAAGGCTCGGCAATTCGAAAGTGAGCGAGTGCGAGACACGCCGAGATCCCTCTTACACCGTCCGCTTCCCAGCACCCGATGGATGTGCAGCACTAACGCGTGCGGATCAACAAACTGCGGAAGGGTGTATGCAAAAAGGTGGTGTCTATTGAGTGACGGATGGGTGAAGAAAGCTGAGAGAAAAATACAAGTCCAGCGTGGGTGCAAAAGTCTTTCGCAGTGCATTATCCCTTTGCAGATGTGAACCCACAGTATGCACCCAGTATCTAGATGTGAGAACGTTTCTAAAATTTCTGGCCATCCCCAGGGTTCACTAAATCAGGAGTTGAACCTACAGCGCCTGACTGGATCTCCATGTACAGTATACGCGCGACTCGCTGACTTGATCTCTTTTGTGTTTCGGTCACTCCGAAAACTGCATCGTCCAAGCAACCGTAGTCGGCACTGTGCTCAAGCGAACAAAAACACACAGAGATCATGCATCAGTGACGGATGCAATAGGTGACCGATTGCAATCCAAGCAGTGGCAGCTGTAGCGAGCATCCACGGCGGATACTCGCTCGTGTCCACTATTTCGCGCGCGCTGGACATGATGTTTGACAGCGATAACATCTGTCATAGTCGGAGGATTAACGCTGCATGGAGCTGATGCTGTTCGACCTTCATTACCACTGACTTGCCTGTTCAAAATCGATGTGACGTCGACCTGCATCCTACTTTGGCTCCAAAAAAGCGTGGGACACCCTAAACACGGCAAATGCAGGGTGTCATTTGCATATTTGTAACAAATGAGCCACCACAAACCATATGGGTTTATTTCCGTGTCACCTTGAGTCATTATCACATTTGATCCAGTCGACTCTTTCCAGCGCGAGACCTTCAACGTGATCCATAGAAACAGGAACATAAGCTTTAAAAGGTCATTGGTGACACGAAGCGACCTCAGATCCGCATCAGTCAGCGAACCTGCATAATTGGATACACTGAGAGCGTTGGACACCCCAGGATCTGAAGATTGCACCTGTTTCCACACGAGTGACACGCACGCGTTGCTGCGTGCTTGCCCCTTCCATACGCGCTGAATCGGGCGAGTAAACTGACTGTGTGAGCGAGCGAGAGAGATCGCACTCTTCTTCCAATTCTTCACATTGAAACCGCCTTGATGCGATGTGGACTCCCAGCCTCAAACAAACACGATTAGAACAACACAAGCAGAGAAGAAAGTAGTTCAATTGGAGAGGTGGCTCGCATCGGTGCTGCATCGAGTCGACATCCCAACTCCTCGCACACAATTGGGCGACTGTGTGGTCCAGACCCCAATCTTCATCCATAGATTGTGGAGTACTGGGCATTCCGCAACAATAGCACAAGAGCATGCTGGCAAAGCGAGACGCAGACCTCTTCTTGTGCGTCGTGCAGCGCAGCGAGCGCCATCGAATCCATTAATTGGTTAATCACACTTAGTCGAGATGTGCGTACTGGAGGGACGACTCCAAACTTTAGAAATTGTAGTTACTGTATACGATGCATACCTAGTGGCGCACTTGCGAATTGACCCTTTTTGGGATTAATGAGCTCGAGCGACAATCCAGATGCGCACATGAGCAACAACCGATTCTAGAAGGAATGCAGCGAGAGTGTAGAAATCTGCACCGAGCATAGCGAAGAAGAGTAAGGAGGGCACTTGGAGCATCAACACAAAACAACCTCAGCCCTCAGATCCGGTTTGTCGCTTCGCTGGGCTTCGTCAGAAAAAAACGGACCGACTATTTCGTGGTGCAGGATCCGGAATGCGACTCCCCGTCGCTTTTGTTCCAAGAATATTGAAGAAGCGGCTTTATGCAGATCGATATAGAACCGCCGTTCAATTAAACCAGAAATGGCTACGTGTGGAGTTGTGGATCAGACAGATCGTATTTTACTAGTTCCTCGTGGTATTACGAGAAACCTTCCGTCTCATCCCACATTTGCCTCCAGAAAAAGATACCCTTTCCAATTCGACTCGCCGCTGGGCAAGTGGACGTTCCTGCCGTGTGCGTTGAAGAGGGTCCTCGCTTTTGTAGAAAAAATCTTGCAACCGGGACTGACTGAACGGAACAAGAGCGTCATCGAAGGGTATAAACTCCGGGAGGCGCTAACGGCCTCTTCGCCATGATAGACTCCCGCAGGTGCGATCTTGATACAGGGCAGAATATAACGGGCGTTAAACGGCGCCAACGCACCAGTGCTTGCAAAAGAGCTCGTTTCTTCTTTCTTTCCACTTCTTGCTAATGCGAAACGGCAGCTGCTCGCTTTAAAAAGTTGAGCCAGAAAAGAGACTATTTGGGCAGCTATCCCCCAATCAACACTTCTCTTTCTTCTTGCTGTCGACCTCGTTCTCCGCAGTCCGCCGACCTCGTTCTCCGCAGTCCGCCCACCACGTCGCCGCTACACTTCCCCCAAGCGATCTTTTCTTTGTCGCCGCACTGGACGCTATCCACATGCTTCGCTATGCCGGCTACATCGACGCTGCGTCCAATATGTACGAAGTACCACGTCCGCCAAGACGAGGCTCTCATCGACCGGAAGGAGTGTATTGGGAATATGAGAATGGACGAGGTTTGTCGCCGCCCGGTATGAACGCAGAGCCACCTTTGTCCAAGTTGGCATTTACCACCCCACTCGTGCGGACATCTCCTGCGGCGAACTCTACTTCTCTCGGCAAGAGAGCCCTCATGACGACGTCACCAGTGCTTGCGAAGGAGAAAGATCGATTTCTGGCTGCGGAACGCAACATGGCGTCGACTCGCGCGTCGTTTATGATGCGAAACATCCGTAATATGAAAACCCGAGAAAACGAACTTTCTCACCACAGTGATGGTCAGCGCGAGCATGTTGCCACTTCTATCGGTCGCAATAGCAACTACACTGGCGGTGACCAGGCGATCAAACGAGAATGCGCAACGCGTGAAAAGTTCGGCAATGGATCATCGCCTGACTCGACTGCAAAGACCGGCACTTCGAGAACTCCAGTTTCTGTGGATCTGGTCAGTCAACTGAATGGCAGTTCGCGCACTACCTTCTCCCCGACAAACTCTATTTTGGAGAGCTACGCGAAGACAATTCCGCTTTCAGCATCCTGCCAAACGATTCAGAAACGCTGCATGTACCCGGACTGCACCAAGATCTCGGTCAGTCGTGGACTCTGCCGTGGCCACGGTGGCGGTCGCCGCTGCCACTTTCTCGGCTGCTCGAAGAGCGCGCAGAGTCGTAGCAATTTTTGTTGGGCACATGGCGGTGGCCAGCGCTGTGAAGTGCAAAACTGCATGCGCTCGCGCAAGTCGAAGCGTTTTTGCGTCGCGCACGTTCAATTCGAGAGCACGGGCTACTTGGACCAAGCGCCGAGCTGGGGTCGCAATGGTTGCGGGAGGTTGATGCAGGATCCTACTTCATGCAAGCAGCAAGTACCCATGATGCAGCGCTATCTACCAAGTCTCGGCCAAGCGCTGAGCTCTGCGTCACGCTCGCCACCAAATTTCCCTGGTCTGTAAAGCAGTCGGCGAGCTTGTGCAGAGGGCAAGAGGCGAGACTCCGCACACACACACACACACTGCCCTCTTCAAGACGTTCGGACGGCTTGCCATCTCCATTCGACCGCCTCCCAGATCGCTTGATCAAATTGCATGTATGCACGCACTCCGTAGCCACCTGCCCGTCGGTTCGCATTTTAATTTTTCAAAGGATTGAAGAAGCATTCACGACTCTATCCACCATTTGCCGTTTTATCGAGATCGCAAGATCATGCTGGACTTGGTTCCGTTGATACCGCCGCCATGGAACACCGCTCTTTGAAGTACGCTTCTACTAGCTAGTATAAGCAGGTGTCGATGGATCCTCTGATAACACGGATGGCATAGAAATGCCTATGGTTGTCTGTGTAATAAGAAAGGTCAGGGTAGAGCGAAACGCTTAGGGGTGAGGTTGAGCACTCATTCACTGCAACCCATTCACTCCAAGATCGGCATCCGACGACTCGAGATTCCAGAGGGAAAGCACGTTTCTAGGCGAGCGTGGCGGAGGCTTCTTCTGCTCCATACTGCAGAGAATGCTACCACCACCTCAAGCCAAGGTACGGAAAGAATGTCTAGCTCACGCTATTGCCGATGAAGAACGCGCAGCTTCATCGCTGCAGCCAAGTGCTGAGGTTCGATGCAGCAAACCACCAAAAGCCTGCCAGTTTTCCTTGCTTGCCGAGCCAGCAGGGTATGCGTTCGTTCGCAGACATCGCGAAACGAGTGCGTTGGTGCAGAAACTGATGTTCACTCGTGTGATGGTCCAAAGTGAAGCTTCGCCTGACAACGGTCAGCATGAACAATGTCTGAGAAAACAGAGGGCAGCTAGTTTTTGGCACATCAGCTTCCAGAATTCCAAGCGTTGGCGTCAGGAAGCACGGATTCCTCGAATCGCATCAGCCATGCCATTGTCGAGAACCCGTCAAGAGCTTATTTTGTGTCAGATGGCTGACAACCACAAGAAGCCTCCCCATGATTCGATCGAGCGTCGAGTGCAAGTGCGGCGAGCCGAACACTGAGCTTCACGTGCATAGCCATCGAAACCTCGAAGTGACCTTCATCAGAGTAAATGTTCAAGACATCTGATCGTATCGTCGTGAGATCAAGACCCGAGCCTTCTGCAGCGGCAAATACTTCTTTGAACTTGAAGTGCGCTCGACATACGAACGGTGCATCATCGACACAAAGACGCCAACAGTCGACGCGCACTTCGGAACATCGGCACGCCTCATTTTCAAAGAAAGCACAGCGGAGGACAAGGTCCAGCGGTATTTTCTTTTCTTCTCATCCTTAACCCACGTGGATGGGTTTGCTCCAGCGTCTCAGTGCGACAGAATTCAGGCTTGGCGTTTGGCACGATCGAAAGAAGCGAAGAACGCCAGCCGTGTCGACGTCGAACTTGCAAACGATGCGCTGATGAGCGAGCCCTGCGATGGAGAGCAGGATTTTGAGACATGCGATCAATTGCTTCGAGCAAGAGCGGGTTCCGATTTCGCAGACGTGGACCACCAATGGAGGGAAATGGGAATCGTGGCGCGAATACCTGGAGCGGGTTGAAATGACCAAAAAACCGAAAATCTGTCGAGCACATGCGTGAAATTCGGTCATCTGAATCCGTGCATGCATTTACTCAAAGCGTGGAGTCAGACTTGCTCCGGGATCATGTGGATATGAAAGGCATACCAAGCAGCATCGACTAAAAGGGTAACAATTTATGAACATAGGTGAGAAACATATAACGCATTTTATCATCCAGACGACTTTGGAAGATCAAACTTAAATGTCTGCACTTGGTGGCGCGCTTGTTCTTGCTTCTGCACGGTCACGGAGCGAAATACATCGGACGACGGCTTTGCTGGGAACGAACGCTTTAGCGCATCGTTGAGACTTGGCAGCTGCAGTGAGAGCGCGAGTTTTGCTGCTGCGGTGGTCTCGCCCGCTGATTGTTGCAAGTCCGAAGAACATTTCTCCGCGGAAGTAGTAGTTAGCACAATGTCCACCTCGGACGCTACGGTTGATGGGGGACCCTCCATGCTTTCGTCCGAGTCCGCGGCGCTGTTCGCCAGTGGCACCGTGTTTTCCATCTCCACATGATCTACGCAGTAGTGCTTCGTTTTGCGGCTTCGTCGGCAATTTGGTGCCTCACAGCGCTTGCCGCCACCGTGTGCCCAACAGTAGGGGCTTCTGCTTTGCGCGCATTTCGTGCACCCTGTAAACTGGCAGCGTCGTCCACCACCGTGTCCTCTACAGAGACCCTTGCTCACTGCAATTTTTCCACAATCGTCGACGGAGCATCGCTTGGCGCCACAGCCAGTTAAAAGCGCCTTCGCCAGCGATGGTGCGGGAGTCGCGCGCTGTCGTTTCTTGCCGTAGCTCGAGACTGGGTTAGGAGGAGAACGTGGTCGCGGTTCCGACGCCACAGACCAGCTTGAAGTCGAGTTACTCGGACTTGGCGCACCGGTATTTGTAGTGCTTTCCATGAGCACAGAGTGCGGGATCCCCATGTACGAGGCGGGCTTGGGGGTTTCGAAAATAGGGTCTTGCACGTGGATTCTTCGGACATTCACCAGAGGATCCGCCACGTACGAGCTTGGCTGAACAGGCGAGATCGAACTGCCGTGAACGCTTCCAGACGACGATGCGAACGACGACACGGTCACTTGGATCGGCGGTGGCGGCAAGTTCTCCAAATCATTGGTGTGCTTCCGTGGGATGTGCTGCAAAAAGCCTTCTTCCGCGATGATGGTCGAGCCTGTACTGCTCGTGATCGAGCTACGACTGTTGTTGGCGGTGTTGTTTCCGCTGCTACTCCCGTCCAGCCATTTCCCCATTGTGCGAAACAGTTTTTCCCTCGCGTCCTGGGTCGGCAGCGTGCCCGAGATAAACGGGTTGCTTGAAGTGGCGCCGTTTGCTTCGCGTTGACGTCGGTGGTGGTTCTCTGTCGCGTGGAGCAGTGGGAACGAGCGCGCAAAGTTCATGGCTTCGTGCACGGCCTTGGCTGGGACCTCGGCGGTTGCTGGACCCACGTACTGGTCGTTCAAGTTGACAGCGTGAAGTTGGTCTGTGAAGGAGCTGGTGACGTCCACCTGGTGCTTCTGGTGCTGGTGGTGGTGGTGGTGGCGCGTGGTGCTGCTGTGGTTGTGGTGGGGGAACGAGCGCCTGGCGCTCATGGTGCTGCCGCTGCTGCTATTGCTGTTCATGCTGCTGACGCTCGTGTTGCTGGTCGTGCGCACAAGCGACGGCCGCGCGTCCGCTCCGCTCATGCTGTTGGTGTTGCTGGTGTTGCTGCCCATGTGAAGCCCAAATGAGTGATGCTTGGCATTGTACCCGTGCTGGTCATATCGCTGGCCATATTCTTGTTCATATTGCTGTTGCTGCCGTCGCCACTCATTTGCTTGCTGTTGCGCTTGGTGTTGCGCCTGGTGTTGCGTGACGTGGTGATGGACTTGTTGCTGCGGCGGATGCGTGGCGACCTGGTGCTGCTGGACGTTCCACGCCATTGCGCGCGGGAACAGGCGATGGCGCAGCAGCAGCGCCGCGGCCTCCGCTGTCGCTCTCGCCTTCGCGTCGTCTTGCTGGTCGCCGTAGAGATGCCGCCGACTCTGCTCGGCCATGTTGGCGCGACTGGAGCTGTCCATGAACCGTCCAAACTCCATTTCTGAGTGCCTCCTCCTCCCCGCTAATCGGGATGAACGCGAAGACCAGTTTGCTTCTCTGTTCTGGTTGTTTGACGTGCTGACCGAGTTCGTTTGCGCTGTTGCGACAAGTGCTTGTTCCGCTCCTCCTCCCCCTCCTTTGCACCACCCAACCCTTTTTTAGGATGCATGTGCAAGCTCGCTGCTCCTAACAAAGGGTTTCGAGAGTGGTTTACCCGGCTCATACCCCAACCGCAGTGAGCATTTCTATAGTGACACATGCAATACAAACGTTGCACACGGATCACGTGAATGACACACAGAGTGGCCACATCGACTCGTACGAATCACTGCCGATATCGACTGCACGTCGGTAAGCAGAGGTCGGCGGGAGTATCTGTTCGGAAAGGAGGGGAGAACGCAGCTGGGCAGATCGAGGTCACGTCGAGCAGGTACCTCTCTTAATTGATTCCCTTGCTGCCACAAACTGAACATTCCGTTGTGCGGAACGAGTCTGTGGCGCTTTGTATTTGCTGCAAAATGGTGCGGTTGCCGATTGCACATACAGCACCTTGGGGATCACCGCACCTGAGAAAATATAGTATCTTTTGTGCGACCGGAGGTGGTGGTGGTGTGCACCATTTTATTTCTTTTTGCGAAACTCCGAGCGCCAGATGACTGAGCAGGAGCACGCGTTGCCAGCGCCGTCTGCTGCCACCAGGTTGAACTCGCGTGTCGCAATGGCTCACACTTCAGAAGTGTCTATTCCCCCTCCCTTGTCCGTCAACATTGTTGCGTGTGCGCCGACTCTCGCTAGCTGCAAGGTGTGCAAAGTCGGATTGTTTTGACGGGAGATGAGGTGCACAGCCGAACAGCGACGTTGGCTCTTGCACCTCTTCAAGATTGCCGAGACCCAGCTCGTTGACGATTAATCTCTATTTAGAGGATCAAAATGTCCAACAATCATTTTCTAGTTCAGCACGCCTATAAATATCAACAAAATCGGACCTTGTAGGGAGGGGTTGCGCTCAGGAGTGCGATGACACCAAACGGGAAATCCTCCGATAAAGCGGGGAGAGTCCATATCTCTCATCGTTCCTCAGCAGGCACGATGGAAGGTGATCCGACGACTCAGCGCCAAAGCAGATGCGACTTGCACCGGGTCTGGAGGGAACTGCAGCTCACTTGCCGTGGCGAGTACTCTCTCGAGCGCCTCTGCGCCTTGAAAGAGTACCAGGAAACGCAAACCTACGTCAAGGCTCTGCTCGTTTGTGTGGCGACGATCTTGCCGCCGCTATTGATGATCCTTATGCTCGACCTGGTTCCGCTAGCAGAGCCATCGGACGGTTGGAAGAAGAACCATGGCGCATGGGTTCGTGTGTCGTGCGGCTCCTTCATACTCGCACTTGGTGCCACGTTCCAATTACGAGCCATGGTCCCAGCAGCTATGCTGACGCTGAAGAAAAGCGTGTACCTGAGTGCTTTCACTGCTGCTGGGTACACGGTGGTGATGATCCTCGTCGCCAAGTGTTGGGTATTTCCAACTCCGTTTGGACCTCTCGTCGGTAGCCTCCCATGGAATGTGTTTTTCTTCGTAGGTGTCGTGCTTACAATCGGTCCAGACAAGCTGAAGCAGAATCAGGAGCTGAAAGTTCAGATCCAACGGTTTTCCAGTAAAGTCAACGTTGAGTCGACTTTCCTTCTGCTCTTTCCGGCGTACAACGCTATTTTCCTGTCGCTGACCGGTCCGTACCAGTTTGCGTTCGTGTTTGTTCTGCCGCCGTTCAAATTTGTGCTCAAACGGATGCTCGCGAGAGTTACATCGGATCTTGAAGACATGGTTCCTGTGCTCATCATCAGCATCGACGTTTTCAGCTCGCTATATCAGTCCAAGTGCATGCAAAGCTCGGGTTCAATGTGGACGACTGTCGCGATCATCGCGATCGATGGGATTCAAAACTGTCTCTCAATTCGTCGCCTTTTCCAGCTTGTGAAGGAAGTTGAAGTCCTCGAAGAACACAAAAAAGCGTCGAAAGGGTTGATGGACTGCACACTCCAGCTAGTCGGCAAGCCGCAGCAGTTGTCTTCAGTCTCTCTCTTGCAATTTCGAATTCGATCGTGCTCAAACATTCGACTGCCTCAGGAGCAAGCTGCGTTCATCAAGAAGATGGACTTGATCCAACACGAGCTTCAGCTGGGGTTAAACTTGAAAAGTGCGTCGTCGCGGCGGAAAGCGTCCGACTCTGCTGCTCCTCCGAGTCACTTCAAGTTGAACTCGGTCGTACCTTTCCCGCTCCACGTGGCGGTATCCAGAAATGCAACTGGACTCGCTGGTCCAAGCGAACATCTCCGTTCTTCAAACCAACGTCCCGACGCAAGCCAACCGGAGGCGATGATCGTCAAAAAGAGCCTCGAATTGCTCTGGCGATGTGAGCTCATTCTTCTCGTGGAGTACATCGAGTCGGCGATTCCGGTCATGTACAGCATATATTTATCGATTCTCTTCTACTTGCCATCCGCCAAATACTACCCCGGAATGGCAGAAATGACCCCAGACAAGCTGCAGCATGCGATTACCAGCATCCTAATCTACGCCGCGCTGGAATTATTCTCGCTTCTTTGCGTGCACGCCGTTTTGAAATGGAGATTCAACTTGTCCGCAGTGCACCAATTGGCATTCGTGTGCCAAAATGAGTGGCTTGCGATGCAGGGGTTGCTTTTAGGCTGGGTCGTCATTGTGCTGCAGTTCACCCTGGCGCACTTCGGTACGTACTCCCTGCTGTTATCGTGCATGCTTGCGAGCAAGTGGTAATGTCTGCGATGCGTTTTGGGCTTTAGGAGTCGACTTTTCGTTCCACTTCGCGTGGATTCGATAGAAGCAACGCGTAGGAAAGCGCGGGATCTGATCCAACACGGCCGCGTACCTCTGCGTCTCCAATTCAATTTCACACAAAACCTTGGAAAGCTCATTGGCGACATCAACTATGGGCAACACGTGAGGGAGAACACTCGATTCTACAGACCACCTGTGACGTTTTTTAAGATACTTTCTCCGACTACAAAAATACTCTTCGTGAGCGAGTATTAATAGGTAGGCAGTAAAAAGCAAGAAGGGGAATGTTTTGGATTGTTCGCATTCTTCGCTCCGAGAATGTATTTTCTACTAGTAAACGCAAGTCGCGCGACCCAAAGCACGCAACTCTCGCGACGTATGAGCTGCTTGCGCGAAGCATGGAATGGCCATCAACCGCATCGTCGTGGGCAGTACTCGATCGAACGACTTTGTGCAATGAAGGCATACAGTGACGGTAAGTCACTCCCTCGCGTGCTGCTCGTCTGCCTCTTTACGATAGCGATCCCTCTCGTGGTTATTCTGGCGTTGGATGTGATGCCACTGCAAGATCCGACCACGGGCTGGGAAGGGAATCCTTCCATGTGGATCCGGGTTTTCAGTGGTGCCTTCTTACTCACAATCGGCGTATCGCTTCAAGTACGAGCACTAGCACCTGCAACGATGCTGACTGGACGGAAAATCTTCTGGGTAGGGCTTTTGGCTGCTTGCGGATGCACAATCGCGTCAGTTCTCCTCGCCATGACCTGGGTGTTTCCAGTCCCATTCTTGTCCATCCTCAGTGTACCAGCATGGCTACTTAGCTTCTCCTCAGGCATCGGGCTTACCATAGGGATGAAAAACTTGAAGGAAAACAACGAGCTGAAAATCCAGATCCAGCGATACGCGAGAAAACTCTATCTCGAATGCCACTTCCTTCTGATCTATCCCGTATACAACGTGATATTCCTGTCGCTAAGCGGTGCGAGCCAGTTCGCGTTCATCTTCGTGCTCCCCATCATCAAGTTCTTCTTGAAGAAGATCATGAAGAAGATCGCAGCTGATTTGGAAGACCTGGTGCCGGTGGTGGTGATCTCTGTCGACCTTTTCAACGCACTGTACCAGTCCAAGTGCATGCAGAACTCGGGATCTATCTGGACGACGATGGGGATCATCGCAATCGACGCATTCCAGAACGTATATTCGCTCCGTCGGCTGTTTGGATACGTGAGAAAAGTCCAACGTCTGACCAACTTTGAAATGGAGTCCAAAGGACTTCTCCCGTATGCCCTTGAGCTTGTTGGCGCGCCGAATCAGCTCGACTCGGATGCACTTTTAGCATTTCGTGTGCAGTCGTGCTCCACCATCAGCCTTCCCACGGAGCAAGTTGAATTGGTACAAAAAGTGCACGCAGCGCAAAAAGAGCTGCAAAAGCAATTTGGTGTTGAGGGTGGAAAGACGAACTCTATCCGGCGTCACTCGGGCACTCCATCCTTCCGAGTAAAAGCGCCAGCTGCAAGGGGTATTGTGCCTTGGTCGCCGGTTCCTGCAAGTGGGATCCTTCCTGCTTGTTCGATCAAGGTGTCACCCAGCGCTATTACGCCAGTAGATGCACCTGCAATGACGAGCAAAGAGAACGCACGACTCTTGAAGAAGACGCTGGAGCTGGTATGGAAGTGCGAGCTGGTGCTTCTGGTGGAATACATCGAATGCGCTATCCCACTCCTGTATGCTGTGTATCTCGGCATCCTGTTCCATTTGCCGAATGCGGCGTACTATCCTGGAGTGAGCGAGTTAAGTCCAGCGAAATTGCAGTCCGTCGTCGCAAGCATCCTGATCTACGCATTTTTGGAGTTTGTGTCGTTGATCTACGTGCACGCGATTCTGAAATGGAGGTTCAAGTTGTCTGCGCTGCACCAGCTCGCATTTACACTGGAGAACGAGTGGCTTCTCCTGCAAGGAATGTTCGTGGGGTGGGTGATCGTCGTCTTGCAGTTCACACTTGTGCATTACGGTACGTTATTGTCTCCTGAACTGGTCCGATACGTTTCACGATTGATGTTCCAGATTGGCTGGCGTGATTAAACATGTGCGTGGCTTGTGTTTGGTTCCCAGGAATCGATTTTACGTTCCGTTTCGAATGGATATCCCAGCGGAATGCTGGAAAAGGGTGACGGAGTTCCTGGTTTAACGAAATGGCGAATCGCCCTCAAGATCAGACGCACTGCGCAACTACGCGCTTCGCTGAACCGGTGGCAGTCTGGATGGAAAACTGCGAGGCGCAACACACTCGCCGTTCACAAACTCCCCCGCGGTCTCAGCGATACCTGGTGCGCCACTATTTTTTCGACAACCAGCCGACGTTGTGCATGTGCTCCATGCAAAGAGCGGCAATGCGTCCTTGCTGGATCGGAGCTCTTGGATCGAAGTGTTTTTGCTTCTTCTTCGAATTTGAGCGAGGAGGAATTCGAACGGGTGTTCTGATTTTTTGCGATTCATAAGTTTAGAGGAATGAGCACTTTCAGTAATCCGACCTGCTTGCTGGCAACAGTAATCACACGAACTCATGTCAGTACGGATTTCTGGACGAGGCGGACTGCTTCCTCCTGTTAAGGTGCATATTGTGCAACTGGTAGGGAGTGGATCTCGCGATATCTACTTTATCGAGACGGTGCAGTCGACTCTGCATGTTTTCTGCTTTGTGGTGCACGCTGTGACATGACCCACGCCGCCCTCTCTATTGGGTAAACGGGATCAAATGCGCGTTTCGGGATGGATGGAAAATAATAGAATCTGCACTCTCTCTCTCTCTCTGCTTTCCGCCTCCGATAATCCGTAGATGCAGTGCTTTTGGGAAACCCGGGGTAAACAGGTACATGAAACGCGATGTAGAGGAAATGAATGCAACATGAGTGCTCTCGTGTACCCCGCAACTGCGACATCTTCGTGGAGCGACTTCCACTCTCTCAACGTTTCCTGTCTTCGTAGTCGACGAGAAAGCTGCAGAGAGCGTTCTCGCGGCACTACACATGGCGGCGGCGGACGCGGACGCGCGCGAGATCCAGAAGGATGACTGTCAGCAGCAGCACTATCACGATTCCCTTCTATCGCCACGCTCACCAGGCGCCACGACAGCAATGGCCGCAAGAAGCTCCGTTTCTGCTACCGACGACGTGTACATTGCCCAAGAAGAAGATTCGTTTGCGGAGAACCGCCCGCCGCGTCGCGCGAGTCTGCCGCCGATCAACTTGATCCGACCTGTGACTGACACCAGCGTCCGGGACGGTGCTGGACGGATCGCGCTGCGTCGGGATCTATCGCCTTCGAGTGCGACGAGTGCGTCAACGACGGCGAATGCGGTGGTGGGGAACCAGCAACAAGGGCGGAGAGCCACTGTGAACCACAACGGACATGGTGCAAGGGAAGACGGACAGCAACAGTCGCAGATCATTATTGTGCTTACGAGAGCGCAAGTGGATGCGGTCGAGAGATACCGATGGTCCGCGTTTTTCATTTTTCTGATGTATGTGCTGACGTTCTTTGCGTGGCCGTCGTATTTCATGTCGAGTTTTGGTCTCGCGACAGGGCTGGTCGGCTACGTCTCCTGTCGCTTGACGCAGCAAGGAGTCAAGCACAACATGGCGTCGGTGATTGTATTCGTGGCATGCAATTACGCCATGATGGTGTTTCTTGTCTGGGTGTTTGTCTCTTTTTTCGTCGTCGACGTGCAGCAGAGGAGCGACGGCCAACCGGCGCTGGTGCTGCTCGCGGTGTTTATCGCGCTTGGATTGCTGCTGCATTTCCGCGCGCAACGAGTCGCAAAAGATTTCATGGGCGAATTTCGCGCGGGGGTCACGAGAATGCCGCGACCGCGACGGATCTCGATCACCATTGCTCGTCCTCCTCGCCGCTCCATGTTCGTCCATGACGCGTCATCTTTTACAGCGACGACCAACGTCGCTCAAGCGGCGTAATGCAGCCAGGTTTTTGGCGGAAGGAAGAAGATTAATGCTGCAGGGTTCCTGTCGTAAACTTCTGAAATATTTATTGGTCGTCCCCGACTGGGTTGCAGTTGACCCCGACTCTCTGAACTCAGCATTGGAGTGTGTGGTTGCATGTTTGTCGACAAAGGGTAAAGAACGCGACGACACACTGGCAGTTTTTGAAGCGGAAGAATGACACAAAAATGCACTGGATCGAAGCAGTGGACGGACACAAAGTCAAGACCCAGCAGCAGCTCGGTGTGTTTATTCTATGAAGAAGGTGAAAGCAGTCGGTCTCAGAGCTTTTAGATGGGAATGGTGCGCTTTTCTGCATTTAACATTGTGTCAATACCACCCTTCGAGCAGATGGAAAGTGCCTACGTATCCTTTGTCGCGATTGATTGGTGAGCTGAAGGTGTTGACCTCAGTATCATATGCCAATCCTGTTTTGTTTCAAAAAGCAACGGAGAGTCCACAGTTCTCGATTCTCCAGAGGACCCGTGTTGGAAGTCTTTCTCTCGTTGAGCTTCCGACCTTCAACTCCCTCCACTTGAAGAACTGAGTGAAGACATGGAAGAATCTGCGACTGCATTTTCAGTCGGGGAAGATCGGACGTGCTGTGCTGCCTTTCTTGGAACTTGAGAGTCAAACTCCACATCACCTCGCAGTATCAGCAGTTCGTCTTCATCCTGGCGATGCCAAAGTTGCCACAGCAACCGACAACACCAAATGAAGATGGTCACCACTCGGCTCAACAGAAACGGCACGACAGAAAATTGGATTCGGTGGCCACCAACTTCGCTTTGGAAAACTTGCCGGTCCTTGAGGTCAAACGCGTTCCACACGAGGATCTCAATCACCAGACAGATTTGACCAACCATGAACAAAACCACAACAGGACCCGCGTACTGGAGTTTAAAGCCAAGATTCCGCTTGCAGACTGGTGTCAGAGCATCGAGACTCAATATCCAGTGCATCCATATCCAGCTGCACATGACACTGCTACAGTAGCTCCATCGCCAGTTGAATGCATCACAGGTGCATATGTGTCCGAGCGTGAGCTGCATCGATAGAAAGAGAAAGTCGAAAGAAGAATAGAGATGGCGAATAAGCTGCCGCTGATACGAACACGCGAATGTGCAGCAGAAGAAGAGCGTCGACCCCAGCGCCATAGCCCCGGGGAGTGGACCGGATGCGCGGTGAGCCCCCGAGTAAGTGGAAGAAATAAATGCAGTCACTGCCAAGACGAGCCCCGTGACCCCAGCATAATATAAAAGCACCAGGCTCAACTTTGAAAGGGGCTTCTTTGGCAGCTTATCGAAACGGAAGCAAGTGTTTTTTGGATCGATCTCGATTTCGTATTCCTTGGCCCGGAGTTGGAGCGATTGAGAGTTTTCGGTAGTGAAGGTCCGCTTTCTGCCTCGAGCAAGACGTTCTCCATTCGCGCTTTTCGGCTGCATCTTCAGTTTGCTTCGAAAGTTGATGCACTGGGTCGACCGTGCGTTGAGTAAGCCTGCAGCTCTCCAGAGTCCACGTTTGCGGAAACCAAGGCGGATAACCAGGATCAAGATGGTCCCCAAGGCATTGACGATAAGCTCTTTTGTTGTCAGCGTTCTCCGTCCGGCTGACAAGATGTTTTCCTGTCGAGTGTCATCAATCGCATCAACCGCAATCCCGACCATTACGGAAATGATGAAAAATACGGAGATCCACGAAGTCAACACGATGTTCCGCAAGTTCCCTGGAAACGCGTCAATCAACGCAGCGATCTGGAAGTCGACAAACAAAATCGGAAGCATCGCGATGCGAAGGTCTTGGAAAAGCAGACACGAGCACGCCAGCCAGCACAGATTCCACGCGAAAAAGAACCAGAACTCGTAGGTCTGGCCGAGGATGACTAACATGCCATACCGGAACGAAAACACAACATTGATTGTTGCCGGGAGCTGCAGCATGGGGGAAACGACCGCCATCCAGCGGCCATGTGACGCTGGCGAGAAAAAGGCTGCAATTCGAAGTCCGACTGCGAGCCAATATCCTAGCACTATGAATTTCCGTTGTTCGCGCATTAATCGATTGAAGTTGGCGATCTGGTTTGTGTTGAGGAGAAGCAGTTGGATTGTTCGAGAGGGATCGAAAGCTGGTAGCGCTCCGGCGGGGACGAGCTCGTAGCGTAGCCCAGGTACTGCTTGGTCTTCTGGCAGTTGCGGCAAGATCATGCTCACCCTGAAAGCAGATGCTTCTAGGCGTGCGCAAGATATCATCCAAAGTAAACGACAGTGTTCCTCGGAGGTATGTTTCCGCCCTCCCTCTTCATCTACTTGCTGTTTTGTTGCTCCTGGAATCAAAAATAAATGTTGGAGTTCCATTTTTTACACAGTTACATCCGTGACTACCGGAAATGGATTGACTTGAGCTACAGTCTCGAGTGCTTCCGAAGGCAATCCACATGAAAGTCGCGATGTCGAAGCTTTATGCTTTGAGCCATTTTTGACCATGTTGGAAAAACACTCCTCCGAGTTCCATGGATCTGCAAATCGGTCAATATGCTACTTCGGAGGTGTTGCTGACGCTGGGGAAACCTTTGACAGCATTCGAGATGCGCGGAGAAAAGCGAGGACACCAGTGGTTGCGCGTTTGATAGTGTTTCTCCGCACTGTAGCGCTCCTTCGGCGCTGCTTTCGAGAAAAGTCGTACTCCACGTTGCCCTTCAGCATGATCAATTGACCAGGTCCATGTCGAGCGCGAATTCGCCACAAGAGCCGAGAGCACCACACCAAATTGGTCACAACTCGACTGACAACAAAGGGCATCAAGTACAATTTCACTTCATGGCCACCAATGGAGCCTTGGAGTAGAACTCGATCGTGTAGATCCTGCTGATTCCCGGTCAACACATCTGCGACGAGCAACACCTGAAGTATAAGCCGCAGCACCAGCACAGGAGCTGCATAATGGATATGGAACGCGAGCCTGCTCCTCGCGATGGGAGTGAGTGCATCGAGTGTCATGACCCAGTGGATCCAGATCCAGCTCGACAATAGTCCCACGCACCGCCCCCACTCCCAGGCAAACAAATCGCATGCGCCAACGTGAGCGAACGTGAGCTGAAGCGAGAGGAACAGGAAATCAAAGGACGTGCACACGCTTCGCAGTATTTGTCGCTGGTAGAGACAGAAAAACTGTCCACAGAACAGGATCGTGGCTGTGACCAAAGAAATAGCCGGCAAGGTCACAAAAAGGTGCTGTTTTTCCGTGTGGGGGTTGGAACTTCGAAGCATAAGAACCGGACAAAGCAACCCGAGGACGTACAGGAACTTCATTCGAACAGCAGTCATCGGCAATGCATAGCAAGTCGCGCTGGGAACAACAGTAGCTGCTGAATGGAAGGAGTGGTGGACTTTCATAAAGCGCATAGAAAGCAGCTTCTTTGGGACGGACTTTCGCCTTGGAGCGCGGTGGTTTCTTGTCGTTGCTGGTGTCGTTGGCGGAGTTACTGAGGAGATTGTAGATGGTAGAGGACCCTCTTTGGGCTGAAGCTTTACTCTGCATCGATACCCCATCGATTGGATCGTGCGCACATTCTCCTTGCCGAGCACTCGCGGAATAGCCACCCATCGCCGGTAAATCACTCGAATGAGCAAGATGAAGATTGTTCCCATGGCGTTCATCATGATATCGGATGCCTTGACCGTGTATTTTCCGGTGGAGAAAAGCGTCACGCCATGACCTTCACTGATCAACTCGAGGGAAGCTACCGCTATCAGAGCGAAGATCAGGAAGGAAGAGGCAACGGAAGCGACAAAGACGTTGCGGTAATCGCTGAAGAAGGCGTCAATGACGGCCGCATTTTGATACTCAAGCCACCACACAGGGAGCACGCATATCCGTGAATCTTGGAAGATTGTTGAGAAACACGCGAGCCAGATTGTGTTCATGACCGTGAAAAACCAAAAGTCGAAAGTACCAAGCAGCAGCTTCAAGTACTCGTACCGGAACGAGAACAGCACGATGAGTCCAGCAGAGTACTGGAAAAGCGGTGCAACGAGCGCGATCCATCGTCCGATGGTGGCGGGAGCAAAAATGGCGGCGAGTCGGAGACCTTGACCGATGAAATAGCTGGGCATGATCCGTGACTTGTAGCGCCAGATAATCGTATTCAAGAGCTGGATCTGGTGCGCGTTGAAGACTTTGTGTTTGACTTTGATCGACGGGTCAAAAACGGGAAGTTCCTCATCTGCCACGATTTCGTACGTCACGGAAATGCCGTCGTCGCCCATGCATTCCCCTTATGATTTGTGTCACGAATTCGTATATCCCGCGAAGACAACGACCAGTCTCAACTCAAGACGGAGCGATCAGCGAGCGACAACTTTACTGGGTGCGTCCCGTGATCGTATTTTTAATTGGGACTTTGGAAGCTGAATGTTGAAGTTATGGGTCTAATTTCGGGATGAAACCATCCCTCGTCCCCAAAAGAGCCACTTTTGTGCGAATCAGTGTCATACCGGTTGCTCTTGTCTCAAAGTCAACACTGACGCTGTGCGCAAACGAGGAGATTGGTGTGCAGAGGCGGATTGATGGCGAGAGCTCGTACCAGAGAAACAGGTCATATCAAGGGGATCCATTTCTTCATTTCCAACACTTTTGTGGTTAGTGAAAACACTGTGCACGCTGATGGCAGAAAGAAGTCGAAATCCATTCGTGGATACTCAAAATCAGAATTGCGGTAGCTTGGCCACTGGCACCAGACCGAGACATCCGCAATGAGCGATACGTGAAGGAAGAACCCGCCAGAATAGACGCACGCAGCTGTTGCGTTTCTGTTGTTCGGGTGAGATTTGGTGATCGTGCGAATCTGACAAAGCACATATAGGCA
>JAASGH010000286.1:0-21449 GCA_023334155.1 Globisporangium heterothallicum
CAAATGCGCGATAATAAAGTTGGGCAACGTGAGGATCCACAGCGCAAAGTACATGAGGATCCCGAACGGGACGATGAACAGCGACACAAACATCGCAAAGTAGTCTTCCGCGTTGTAGTGCGCTGGGATCTTCAAGTCGCCGGCAGTACGACCCGATGTCTTGGCTTTTGCGCGGTTGGTCTTCGTCGCAGGGACGCACGCATTGCAGAAATGCACAAAGGCAGCATCGCTCACGCGAGGAGTGTTGTGCCATGGTCCGCCGAGCGTTTCCGCGCGCAGGGGAGTCGTTGTCGTCGCCATGTTTGGAGTTTGCGGACTTGGAGGTGGGTTGCAAGTGGCACACATACTGGGAGAGAGAGTTCCTCGGAGCTCGGCGAAATGGCGAATGAAATGCATCCACCAGGAGACTGAGACCGCTCCAGGGATGGTTGCCGCGTGCCGCATCCACCAGCGCTAATGCCATGCGCATGCATCCATGCCACGCACAAACATATGCGCTGGGTTGTGCGCGTACCACCGACTCGCTATCTCGTGGAAACACGGGTGATATCGTTGCATACCCAAATACTTGCCTACTTTTGTCTATTTTTGCGTAATGGAACAAATACATTCTTCAAGGAATCTCTATCGAACTTCTATTTTGGGGTTTTCTTGTCTAAAGATTGCATACAAAAATAATCGCTCAAGGGTATCTGTTTATATTTCCATTGGTGTGTATCACAACGGAGACGGCAGGAAACGCAGTGTGGTTTCGTGACGGAGGTCCACGAAAAGGCGATGCGAGTAATCAGGTTCATGATGACGACATGCATCCCGGTGCTTCTGTGGCGGACAAGGAATGACATCGTGCACAATGCAAACAGCATCACAGTCGAAGACAGTACAAAGCACATCTGAGACGCATGCCGTTTGCAAATACGGGCCGTAGCGAAAAGGAAGGGAGTGAAGCGAGGATAGAAGATTGTAGCACTGTGTATACTCCAAGTCCTAAGCATCTTGGAGCATGGAGAACCACTCGACCGCTCGATTGACTGGACAACTGCTCGGTTGTATTTTGACGGAGGCGCTCGGGGAAATCCGGACCCGGAGGCAGTGGCTGGGCGCTAATGCTTTTCCACGACTGCTCCAAGCCGTGGCAGCTCAAGGTGTGTGGGTGCATGTGCAAGGGACCAATGGTCACCAACAACTGGTGTGAATACAATGCGCTGAAAGACAGTCATGATTATTTGTCTAAAGTTGTGCATGAACTCTCCATTTTTTGTTTACAATAGTTTTGCCTAATTTTAGCCAAATTAGGCAATTTTGGGCACATTATTAGGTAAGCAAAAACGGTCGCCGACAACAGAGCTTGATGACAGCATCAGCTTGGTGTTCCGTATGGTGCAGAACCGCTCGATTTGACATTACATTAGACCACAACCAGCAGAACCTGGTTTCTCTCTCGCTGTGGTGAAGCGATTACGACCAACGGGTCTCCCTGACATAGGATCGATATGGTGCTCACTGCAGCATTGCTAGCTCGTTCATGCGTTATCTGTGAGCATGGATCCAACCAGTCTAGAGTCTGACTTGCAGCGACAGCAGATTCCCTGGAGACTATCGCTATGCAACCATGCAAATGTATGGCGCGAATTGGCAGAGACGGTCGCCATGTGGTCTCACGGACATATGTCAACATCAGCCAGCACCAGATGCACTCGAGGAGTCCACGCACAAACAGCACCGACTTCCGACCGAGGTTGTCATCGAGATGCTTCAAGCCATTGCTGGGACTAGGTCAGAGGACCGAGAAAGAGACGGAAACGCTGAGATGTTCTTGGCGATTGCAGTATATTGCTCGACGCCATGTGCGCTCTTTTTCTTTCTATACACTCTAGAGCAATGGGGGAGAACTACTATTCGCGAGGGGCTCGAGCATCCGCGAGCGGCGCTTCGGTGTCGCTGGCGATTTCAATGGACTGGACGCGGGCGATACGACGGTCAGCGATCGGCGTCCCGAGCTGCTGCCCACAGTGCCATTCCCGGAACTCGCATCGTGACGCACTTGCGTCAATGTGGATCGCTTCTTGAGGGAGTCACCATCGTGGACTTCGCCTATTGCTGTCAGTGGATCTGGTTCCGGTGCGGTCACAGGTCGAAGCTTCGGCAGCTCATCCAAAGAACCAGCGACCGATCTTCTTCTCACCGCAAGCTCCGCATCGACGTTCACTTTGATTTTATCCATCTTCGCATCCACCAAGAGCTCCAGCGATCCGAGTACCACGTCGGCATTGCACACTCTCGGCGCTGTCACTGTGTTTCTGGAGGAACCGGAGACGTTTTTCACGGCGACCCGCACGCCAATCTTTGGCGATCCAAGAGCAGCAGATAAAGAGCTTCTCTTGCTCGGACTCTCTTTCTGCTTTGGGGCGACGACTCCATCCTCGCTGTCGCTTCCATCCGAGTACGAGTCTTCTTGGCCATCGTTGTCGCCGTCGTCATGATGATGGTGGTGATGGTTGCCAGACACACGCTCCACCAAGGTCTCTAACTCCGGCCATGACGCCATGCTGGAAATGGCCACTTTCACCCAGTCGGGCGGTGCTCCTTGCTGTGGGATCGCCTGGCTTCCTGACTCGAGTAAACCGATGTCGTTCCCTGCTTTACCGCTCCCTGCAGAGCCAGCAACACCAGCACTGCTGGCAACAACAATGGCGCCGAGACAGCTCGCAGCGCTCGCGAGAACATCGTGCTGGTGCTGGTCGGCAAGCGCTGCGATCGCTGCGATGATCCCCGACTGAATGATGTTGGCGACATGCGGATCGTCCGCTAGGTCTGTTTTCGACAGCGATTGCAATGCCAACGCGCAAATGTGGCGCTTGATGGGCGTCGCCGCTGGGTTGGTCCCCAATCGCAGCAGCGCCTTCACACCGTCGTGCTTGATGATCTGCATCCGACAGCGTTTGTTCAGCGCCAGGTTGTGGATCGTGAAGATCACGTGCTCGCGCGTCTCGCTCAAGTTGCTCTGCGACAACATCAGCACGATTTGCACCAGTCCTGCCTGGGACCCAATCCGCTGGTTCTTCACGTCGTTCGCATTTGATGAACTCGCTGTTGCTCCGGTTGTGGCGACATCTCCCGTACTAATCGGAGCTGGGACTGCTGGTGGATGAACGTCGCTGCCTTCTTGACGCGACAAGTTGCGCAGCACCACGATGCAGTGGTAGCAAAACTCTTCCCCTCGCACCCCGACGAGTCCTTTGAACGGCGCTCGCGAATCGCCTGGGTTGGTCTTGCATAGCAGAGTTACCACCTCGAGGACGCCATCGCGGAGCATCATCTCATGGCACTTTGGATTCTTCGACAAATTGCTCAGGGACGTGATGATGCTCATGCTCATGGCTTTCTCGTCGACCGCACTCTGAGAACCGCTTTCCGATCCCTTCACAATCGCTAGGAGAGCGCGGATGATGCCATCACGAACCAGCCGCTCTTCAATCTGGGAGCCTCCATTCTCGAGATTCGCCAGCGCGCAGAGCATATCCGTGGACACACGGAGGGTCTGCTTTTCGCCTTCCATCTCGGGACACGCGAGAATCGACGCGAGCGTGGGGACGCCATTGCATTCAATAAATCGCTTCTGATTCACCACCAGAGAGAACAGGTTGCGCAGCGCAAAGACGCAGGACGAGGTCGTCGCCACGCAGGTCGCCATCGTTTTCTTCATCGCATCGTTGAGCACGACAACAAGCGCGTCTTCGGTCATCAGGTTCACAGCGACGGTGCTACCGCTCAAGTTCGCGATGGTAGCTGCGCCGTACTGCTTCACGTCTTTGTTCTCCGACTTGAGCTCCGCGACCAAGATGCCGAGCACCCCGGCTTCGTCGCGCACGAGCACCTCTGCGACCTCGCGACAGCACGACAGATTGTACAAAACGTTGGCGGCGTACACTTTTGTCTCTGGGTCGCGCACTTTTGCGAGGTTTTTCAGCACGCTCAGCGCGCCTTCTTGTAGAATGCGGTGCTCATGTCCCCCTGGCACACTCGACAAGTTGCTCATGACGCCGCACATGAGGCGCTTGATCTCTTTGCTGAACTCGGCTTGGTACAACTTCGTGAGGATGCGTACGATCTCCATCTCGAGCAATTGCAGTGCCTTCGCAGGACTCAACGAGATGTTGTAGATCGACCGCAGCGACAGATCTCGAATCTCTTCATTCTCGAGCCGTGCAAGCTTGATCAGCGCATACAAGACGCCGTCTTTGACCATTTGGTCCCGTGTGTCTTCATGGGTCAGCAAGTTGAAAAGCGCCTTGGCGCAGATCGCCTTCGTTTGCTCGCTATTCACGCGCAGCAAGGTGATCACAATGAAGTCGTCAATAGTGGAATCGCGCCATAAGCGGTGCTTCAGGTGACCGCGCTCCGTCGCCAGGTTGCAGAGTGCAATCGCAGCACACACTTGAGGTTCGTGGAGCCCAGTTCGCATGATAACGTTGAGTGCAGGCGGGATGTCGGTGTTGCCGGAGAGCAACCGAAGACCGCGCGCTGTGAGCGACACTTTGGCGATCGTCAGCGCACACCGCGATGCTGTCATCTGCTGAATTGTGACTGCGCTCTTTTCGAGGCGCGAGTTCTTCAGCGCCGATTGGGTCGCGAGAAGCAGCAACGACGCGAAGAACGCAGGGATCTCGCTTTTGCTCGAGCAGCACAGCTCGTGCAGCTTGAACAAGATTTGCGAGGCAGCGAACTGGGTTTTCACGATCTTCGTGTCGGTTTGCACGTCGCGTCGCCGTGAATCGGCGGCCGAGACACGCAAGAAGTGCTGGATGGCTTCAACCACGCCATCGTCGATCAGCGATGCGCGCTTCTCAGGGTGAGACGCAAGGTTCGCCAGCGTGGTCATGCAGCTCAGCCAAAGCGAGTAAATGACTGCCACCGGCTCCGAGTTGCTTGGCTTTTGCAGCACCCGCACGAGCAAACCCACGGCGCCTTCAAAGTACAGCACGTCATAGTTCTCGTGGCGAGTCGACAAATGGAGAAGAAAGCTGATGCAGACGCCAGAAAGCTCCGCGTTTTTCAAGCATTTCGATGCAAACGCAAGCATCGTCGAGATCGCGCCGTGGTCTTTGTCGGCGGTGGATTCCGCCAGTCGCGTCTTCATTCCGGAGTCCTTGGCCAAGTTGAGCATCGCATACACACACGCTTTTTGGATCTCAGGACTCGCACTGTTGTTTATCGACTCGATGAATGCGGGGACGACTCCTTCGTCGACCATCCGTGTGAAATTCTTCGGGTGGAGCATCAGATTGCTCAACGCCGTCACACAATCCAGCTTCAGAAGCATCGAGTTGACGTCTTGCCGCTCAGCGTCTTGCAAAAGACGGAGCAGCACGAGCGCGCCGCCATCTTGGACAATATTTGGGCGACAGCGGTCATCGAGTGACAAATTCGCGATCGAGATGACGCAATACTTCTCCGTCTCCTCATCGAGTCGTCGACAGGAGGCGTACTCTTGCATGATGTGCAGCAACTTTGGTACAAACGCTGCATTGACAACCCGCGATTGAAGCTTGGGGTTGCAGCACAGGTGCGCCAATACGTTGGCACAGTTTTTCCGGATCCTGGTCAGCAAGCTCGTCGCTGCTGCGACTGCTTCCTCGCGGTCCGGGTCAACAGTAGGGTCCTTCGTAGGCGATGCTGATGTGCTGCCACCACCTATTTCTTCTTCGTCATCATCATCTTCGTTGCCTTCTTCGCAAACTCGTTCGGACGCCATTTGGACCCCATCGAGTAAATCCATCACAATCGCCAACGCCCCATTCTTCACCAGCAACTCTTGGTTGGTCTTGATCGCCGAGAGGTTGCACAGAATGCACGAGATGGTCTCGAACAGAACCATCTGCTTTTGCGAAGCGAGCACACAAAGCGCAACGATCGCGCCTTCTTCGACCATGCACGACCGTGTGGTCGGCAGAATCGACAGGTTCAAAAGGGCTCGACCACACGCAGTCAAGACCTCGGGCTTTCCCGTCTTCGCCAATGCGATCAGTGCGGTCAAGATCGAGTCGCACGTCACAGCGCGGGGGATGCCCGCTAGATTCACGAGTCCGTTCATGCACGCTTCTTTCACCTCTTCATTCGGCACGGACGTCATCAACTGGGTGAGCGCGACGACAGACCCTTCGTGCACCATGCGAAAGTGGTGCGATTCATCCACGGTGAACCGAAACAGAGCGCGAGCACAAAGCGCTTTGACCGTTGTGTGTGGCGTGTGGGATAGCTCCAGCAGCGCACCGATCACGCCTTCCTCGATCATTTTCGAGTACACTTCTTTCCCGACCAAAGACAGCGCCGCAATGTTCCCACTCGAGGATTTGTGTGCTGTTGTCGGCGGTTGGGTCGCTGTCAGATTTAAAAGCGTCGCGGCAGAGAACAGGCGGATGGCGATGTCGTCCATTTTGAGCATACCGATGATCGTCGCGAGCGCTCCTTCGTTGATGATCTGCATCTCGATCCCGCTGTGGCACGAAATGCTGTAAAAGCCTTCGACGCACTTGAGTTTCATCTCTTTCGTTAGCAGACTGGTGTTCGTGTTATTGCTCGACATCTCCAGCATGTGGTACACCAGCGACGGAGAAGAAGATCGCTTCTCCTTGTCCGCCATGGTCCCACCAGCAAGTCCATTCGAGTTTCCTAATGCACTACCGCTACCCGTGCTGTTGTTGTTCCCGTTGTCATTCCCCATACGCACTAATTGGTCGAGTGGCATCGGAGCGGACGCAGACGTCGTCAGTAGTTCCATGCGCGGATTCCGGTCTTCGGAGCGGAATTTGCTGCGGTCAATGCGAGACAAATAGATCATGCCTTCGTCGTAGTCGCCGCGTTGGTAAAAGAGATCGCCGCCACAGTTTTTCCGCTTCGCCAGCGCGCCTGTCTCCTTCGCTCCTCCGCCGCACTCAGGATCACTTGAAGCGTCCTGTCCGCTCCCGCCACCGAAGATCTTCGAGAAATCGCGCTTGGCCAGCGCTTCGGAGTCGGCTCCTCCCATCGCCTTGCTTCGGTATTTCTCCTGGGCTTCTTGTCGTCTCTGTTTGCTTGCCGCCTCGCTTCGTATGTGTTGCAAAAGCGCGCGCACCAAGTCGTCCTTGTCGGGGTGATCGCGCCAAAACCCGCGCTGTCGGTGCAACTTCCAGTGCTTCACAAGCTCCTTCAGCTCTTCGATTCGAATCGGAGAGTTGTGGGGGTCCCGGTTCCGCGGGAAGAGGTTGTACTTGATCAAATACACGCGCAGCCCATCGATTTCTTGGTCGCGACGCAAAGCAGCGAGGCGCTGCTCCATATTGACAGCGCATTTTGGAGGACTGATCGCCATCGCGTGCTGATCCTTCCAAGCGAGCACGATGGAGTGTCCTTTGCGTGTCTATATTCGACTGGAAGCTCAGCGACTGCGAGAGGTTTCGCAGCACTGCTGATCTATATTTGCGCTACCTTTCCGGAACACACAAAGAAGGGGAAATGGCGCCGCTCGATGCATAAATGAGTCAAAGGATTGCATATTCATCAACGCACTCAAACTCGCACGAACTCACTGGCGCCGTCGTGCATATCATACTTTTTCTTTTCTCGCATTTGCTAAACCTAAACAGAAACACATGACAATTATTCTCATACACCAAGACGCCTGCGCGCCACCTTGACGTCCCATGAACCAATCGCGCTTGGTGCTACGTCTTCTTGCCCCCGCTGCTAGGAGGCGACGGTGTTGCGGCTTCTGCACCGCCCTTATTCTCGACAACGTAAAATTGCTTGTCCGACATGCGGTAACTTCGCTTGTCGCCGTCGTCGTAGACCACGAAATGCTCGTACGAGGTCTCGTCAAACTTCTCCACGCTGCCTTCGTACCACTTGTCTTTCGCCCACTTCACGCGAATGCGCTTCCCCACGAGTCGCATCGGGTTGTCGTCGCTGTCGTAAAACGTCTCCATCGTCGCCTGCGGATCCAAGATGCTGCGAATGCGCGGCAAAAGCCTGGCCACCGTGCGGTCGATTGACTTGATCAGCCCCGTGCTCGTCACACTCAGGTTCACCCAGGTCGAGGTGCTGTTTGGCTTTACGAGTGCAGTCCTTTTCTGCTGCAAATACCCCTCCGAACCTCGATGGCCGCTCAGCCACTTCTCCATCCACGCGCAGCTCATGTGGTTCTCCTGGAGCCACCGGGCGACGCTGCTGTGACGCTTCGCCAATCGCGTGAGCATGTCGATCGAGATCTCCGTGGCTTTGTAGTAGCGCTGCTGTGATGCCATGACGGCCACAACTTTCGTCATCCCATCACTCAACCGTTCAGCAGTCAGCGAGTCCCGGATTTTCAGAATGGTGTTCAACGTCCGGAAATACGGCTTCACGTCATGGTGGTCTTCGACCTCAATGCCGTTCATAATCGTGTCCATCACCATGGCTGTCACTCTGCGACTTTCCCAACACAGATGGATCAGGATCTGCTCCAACGGTTTCGTTTCTTTCGAGTATCGATTCGCACGCTGGGTAAGCAGCGTGATGAACCGTTCATTCAGTAAAACTTCGTGGTCCGAAGCAGTCAGATCCACATGGTCGTGCGCCATATTGGGAGGCAGCAAGAGGTTTTTCCCGACGTCCATCGCTGGAGGCAACCCGCACCGAATCAAAACGGACAACAGCTTCAGAACGGTGACGCTCAAGTCGATGCTCTTGAGGATCTGCTTGCTCTTGTATTTCTTGAGCTGTCCTTGAAGCAAAGGCTGCGTGTTGCCGACGCCAGTGAGAAGCGCCACAATTGCGCCAACGACACTGTTCACGACCAGAAATGCGCCTTCATTCCGTCCAGTCTGCACGAAGTCCCAGATCGTCATGAAGTACTGGCTATGCTGCTGGACCGGGACAGACAAGAGAGCAGGCATGAGCTGGAAAAGGAAGAAAATGAACTCAAATGAGGCTGGAAGCTGCTTCGAGTTCCCACGAGTGTCAACGTCAGCCCTCGATCCAATCGCTCGAGATGACTTCGCCTCTTCTTCGAACTCTAAATTGGAGGTCGTCGCGATCGCCTCTGCTAGCACACTCCCCAAAAGCTCTCGCACTTCCGTATGCTCGTTGAAGACCAGCAGATCTAACAGCACCTGCTCATTCGCTCTCAGTGTGCTCAGCAGCCAGTAGCAACCATCAAACTCGGTGTGGTACAGCGCTAACAGCGCAGGTTTCCATTCAAGCACTTTCGCAACATCGCCGCCCTGCCATAACGTCCCAAACACAAACTTTGTGGCCATCTGCAGAGCCTCGAAGCGTGCTTCACTCGGCTCGAATCTCGGAAGCTCCGACGCGTTATTACTAGCGCCGTGGAGACCAATGAGGCACGATTTGATGACATCGTACGTGAAATCGAGGCACCTCGTATCGTACAAGTATTTCTTTCTCCAAAACAAACGATTCTCCATCGCGATCAAGTTCCGAATCGGTTCGGGGGCAATCACTTGGGCGACGCTGCGCAGACTTTCCAAACGTGAGTGCGCTTTTCTTTTCAGTTTAGCACAGAATGCCAAAGCAAGTCCACACACCGTAAACCCAATTGGATTGCTCTGATGGCCGGACGAATCACTATCCCTGCTTTTATTCGATGTCGATGGCAGCAGCTGAAGCTTCGGCTGTTTGCGCGCATAAATCAGCATAAAGCTGCTTCGAGATCTCATGCGAGTCGGACTCGATGCAGCAGACGACGCCGACGACGTTCTGGATGCTCCCAGTCCACGGCGACTTTCTTCGCCTCCAAAGCACTCATCAGGAATGTGCTGACGGTCGAACGGCGTCACGACAGTATCGTTGAACTCGTACCATTGATTGTAGTCGTTTCCTGTGTCCTGCTCTCTTAGAAAGGAATAGTAATGACCCGAATTTGCAGTTCCCATATGCACAACGGTGCCCACAAGTTCGTACTGGGAGTACTCCGGTGCAGTGCTTCTTCCGTCGCCGACACTTGCTTTCGATCCTTCGGATGCTCCATCGCTGGCTTCATCTGCTGACCCGACCATTGATGCTGACGACGACGACCGCTTTCGCTTTTCTTCTTGGCCTTGCTTCGTGTATGGATACATGTCAAGCTCCATGGGAAACTCGAACCGATCGTGTAACTTGATCTGCTGCATTCGCTCAAAATCAAACTCAAAACGCTTCAGATGGATGATGAGTTGATCTGGAAGCTTGGAAATAGAGATCCGTTTGTGGGTGTCCAAGGTCACTTTCTCCCCCGACATGCTGTCACGCTCACCATCGTGGCCGTTGTCACTTGTCGCCTCCCACGTGTAGCTCACTTTCTCTCCTTCAACCCACCCATCGAGCGACTCTTTCAGGTTTTTCCGGTCTCGGACTGGCACAGATATGAAATGGAATGGCTCAGCACGTTCACTGTATCGGTCACCTTCGGCAACGAGCTCGTTGCTGAACACACCGCCGAAAAAAGTATTCAGGATGTTTTCGTCCCCTGTTCCATCTCCCATCCCATTCATCTCGGACTCGATCTGCTGGAAAAAAGATGTCAGAAACTCACTTGCATCCTGCTGAAGGTTTACATCGATGCTTTCGCCATCCCAGGTCTTCAACGCAGCAACGAAAGGTCTTGGGTTATAATACGACTTCGCAGTACCCTCTAAGTGAGCAAAAAGAGACTGGAGCTCATACAGCACACCTTTTCCTTCTCCAGATCCGCTCGAAACGCCTGCGCTCAGCTCCGCGTTGAAACGCAAGATTTGACGTCGAAAGCGCGGAATCATGAAGAAAGCTTGCATCGTAGAGTTCATGTAGCAAGTGCACCCCAAGTTCTTCAGTCCCACGTACTTGCCTCTCTCCTGGATTTGGTTCCTCGAAGAAGGGTCTTTGGCTGATTTGCCAACCTTTCGCTTTGACGCTGGCACCACACCAGAGGCAGGCGTTTTAGGCACAGGTGGAGCTTTGAGGGAGTGCTGGCTTGACATCTGCTCAAGGAGAAATCGAAGACCAGCAGTGTTTTCTTGGGAGAGCTCAGTGAGGAGAGCAAAAGCCACTTCTCGGGACGAATCACTTCGACATTTCGGCTTTTGCAGGTAGTATTGGGACGAAGAAGATTGGGCAGCACTGATAATCTCATCCTGGTCTCCTTGGCCATTCTCTGGCGTTGCGAACAGGCATCGGTGAAACAGCTCATCAACGATCCCTTCTTCAACGTGTAGAGTGGACGACACCACTTCCCGCAAGCTTCTTCCGCGGTAGGGGACATCGAGTCTTCCAGCGAGAACCGGAGGGATCCGCTTCAGTATAGTGAGGAGAGTCGACAACAGAGCTTCCAAGAGTAAGTCGGACGATCCCGAGTCTTGACTGGAATGCATCGGACTATCTGTACCAGTTGAAGGAGCGGGAGCAAGCCGAGATCCAACATGATCATCTGAAGCTGGGAACTCTTTCACGCGACGGCAAAGCGTTCTGCACGACGGCAAAATGGCGAACTCAGCCAGGGTGTTGGCGCTAGACACTAGCAGAGTGAACGCATTGTAGTATTCTTCATCGCAAACTGGTCCATCGTACTCGCTCAGCATTTTCAAGAAGAAATGGCAGCAGGCAATCCGATCCTGCTCGCTCTTATTCCGAGTTGTAGACAGAGCCACGATGGCGTTGGCTGCCTCTTGCCTCACTGGTTTGAATCGGTTTTTGACCAGGCAATTCAGGAATATTCCGCCATGGTCCGGGTAACTCTCGAGGAGAGGTAGAGCGTCCTGCGCCGCAGCTAACGCGCTCGTAGAGATGAAAGAAAGCGTCCTCGTCATCAAGTAGGCTTCGCTCGGCAACTCAAAAAAGTTATCTGGGTCCTCCAGCTCGGGGCGAGTGTACATTGTGATACGAACAGAGGACTCGCTTTCGTCACGAACGTGAGAGGCACAGCTGGCAGCATGACTCAATGCGGTCTCATCGCTTGCAGCCTCGTCCAACGCTTGCAAGCTGCCAAGGGCTTCTAGCAGCTGGTGAATGAGCTCTTCAGGATTCCCATCTGAAGTGTCCCCGACTTCTTCAGCGAGTCTGAAGTCAACGAGAACAAAATGCCGAAGCAGTTTCAGCACCTTCGACAAACACATGACAGAAAGTGTTCCTTGAGTAATCAGGAGTCGCGGGTTGCATGTCAGCACAAATGTTTCCAGGTGACTTTTCCCGCCGAGCTTTAAGAAGGATGTACTCCATCGATTTATTGTGCCGATCATCCCATCGACTCCCTTCGCGCTCTCTTTCGCCGAGTCTTCGTCGCCATTGTCCTGCGCATCCTCTGGTCGGCCATCGCCGCACAGAGCGAAGCGCTCAACCAACTCGAGCTGATACAGCAACTTCGGAGGACAAGTCGGATCTAAAATCAACTCCCAGTCAAATGACGCTGGGAACTTTCGAATGGATCCATCGATGCCCAGCGTGTCGTTCAGAGTGCGCACACACTTTTCCATTCTGGAGTCAGAAGCTAGCAGCTTCAACACTTTCCAAGCTTCTTCGCACACTCCATCCCGCAGCGACAGAAGAGTGAATAGCAATTGGAGCCATTCTCCATTGCTCGATATGTCAGCCTTCACTGCTTGCCAGTCATTCTCAGCTCCAGTGTTGCAAGCTGCCAGCGTTCCGCTCCGCTCCCGAACGCTTCGCTGCACATGACCGACTGTATCGCTTTCCACTTTAGCCAGCATGATGGCTTCAACGTAGTTTCCGCGTTTGGTCTGACCAGCACTTGGGGTCGGTAGTGTGCTTGCTGAAGAAACTCTTGCCGTTGAAGACAGCCCTGCTGCGAACACCCGAGCCTTCTCCAGAGTGAATTTATCGTGGCCTTGAGCTGTTAGTTTGCTCTTGAACTCATTCACAATTCGAATGCGGTCAGCTGGATGACCTGTATCCTGGGCGATCCGGTCACGAAGATCTCCAACTAGCGAAGTCCTCCGGAGTTGATAGCGAAATGGCGCAGCAGAGCGTCCGTCCTGGGTTCTTACGTGAACGATGAGTTCTTCGGGTCCATCTGCTAAACCGCCTCCGGATCGCAAGACTTCATTGGTGTGAACCACGGACTGGAACAGAAACGTGCCGAGCAATACCAGCAAGCGATGCACTTCTCGAGTATGCTCCACATCGACAGCAGACAGCATTTTCGTTTTCAGCCGCTCAAAGCACCCATTGACAAACTCCGTCCAGACCTCTCGTCGCACAAGCTTCGACCCCACATGGAGATGCAAATATATCAAATAATTGATTGCTTCCTGGCTGACTCGCTCGTTCCCAGCACATAAAGCCACCTCATACAGAGTCTCTAGACCTTTCAGATCCAAAGACTCCACTACAAACGCTCCCTTCGCTTCCTCATGGCTCGACGCAGTCGAGCTTACCGTGCGATGGCCATTCCCAGCGGACGCACCGCTCGAAATTGATCTTTCGCTTGTATTGACAAACCGAAATAAGCGCTCGAACGACCAAAATGCGTGCTTGCCCATACCTTCCACATCTAACGATATTCGGGGGTCGACTTTATCCAGCGGACTTCGCTTCTTGATAAGGGATTGGTAGATCTCAGCAGTGACTGAGTTCGCAAACGCACTGTTGCCAGAGTATGCGCGATGGACAAAGTTATTCGGATCTGGAATGATCCCCGTGAACCACTCAAAGAACACTTCGCGCTCGTCTGGAGTATTCTCTAAGCCATTGAAGCATCGCCACACTTGCTCCATCAACGAGTAGGACAACTCCACCTCTGATCTCGTCACAATGTAGCCAAGAAACGATAGACGCCTTCGCATGGAGCGTTTGTGGAAGCTCAAGTCGGTGTTTCCTCGAGATTGCTTCATGTAGTTTTTAATTTCTTCCGTAACCACCAAAATGATCCCATATCTTGAATTCAAATCTTTGAGCAAGTCGCTCGGAGATGCTGCTGTGCGCGACGACGACCCGAACGACGCAGCTCTCTGCAAGGACAGTCCTGTGGACGACGGTGCAGAAGACGAATTTGCGTCACTTCCGTAGCCATCCGCGATTCTTTGGATTAAACTCATCGAAGTTTCCACAAGGGCTCCTTGCTTTATATTGTCGGCGCATTTCTTGACGTACTCATCCAGCAGTTTCTGCTGCTCTTTCGACGATGCGGAAGAAGAATTCGCGCCTGCCCACACTTTTTGAATGTAATTCAGAGAAGCGGCGAGCGCACTTTCAACCTCTGCCCGCATTACAGGTCGCAGCGAGCTGACATTGTCTGCTTCATGCCCGTCGAGAATGGCATTCCATAGCAAACAGCATCCCAAATTCACGACTTTATTCAGCACCTCGACATCCTTTTGAGCACTGGAGCTCAATCTGGTTCCAGCTGCAACGCCCACAAGCGAGCTTAGGGTCTTCTTCGTCCCCGCTGCTTCTGTTTCAACGACCTGCTTCGACGCAATCATGATGACACGCTTGACGAACTGAGTGAACAACTCGTCGTACTCGCCGAGAGGAACTTGAGTGAGTAAAACCATCACAACATCGATTAGGTCGGCAGATATCACACCGCACAGTGCAAGCAGCATGTCGAATACTGTTTTCCTTCCGGAGCGCAGCTGATTCATCCCGGTCTTCCAAAGCAGCACAATGTGCGTCTCATTCAGTAAGCCATTGGAGGCGACAAATTCGTAAATATTCTTTGAGCGCTTCAGAATCTCCAAATGCGTCCCTTCTTGCAACTCGTACTTTGCGCATGTGTCTTTGTCACCCATGATAACTTCTAGCACATCGGAGGTTGAAAGCCACTCGACGACGTACTTCACGCGTAGCCACTTGGAAACAGACTTGCTCCCATTTGATGAAGAAGACCCGGCGTTTCCGGGCAAAAAGGTTCCACTCGATGCGGAAGAGGTCCGTCTTATCCCCAACGTTGTCTTTTTCTGGACGTCGTCCTTCCGCTGAGCCATCGCGATCAAGTCGTTCAAACGGGATATCCCAAGAAGCCGTTGCGCCAGAAAAGGACAGCAGATGAACTTCTTGGACAAGTCCAAGTGGAAAACTTCAATGGCTTCCGCGAAAAATAAATCGCACGCGGTCGAACCATCTGCTCCACTGTACTCGTCCGAGTCCGACTCTAGAATCGAGCCATTGCTGACGCCGAGCAGCACGCCGTCACGATACAGCATATCCAACATGCCAACAATGTGGTCCACGAGTCCCTCATCGTCCTTCAGCTCCTCACCACTCATACGACGAAGGCGCGCAAACGTCGCGTTCAAGAACTCGCGGAAAAAATCCTCCACTTGGGAATCGACCGACGATGCCGATCGTCGTCGGCTGGTTGAACTTCGTCGCCGCTTCTGCTGTGCTAAGCAGGGCTTGGCTTGGTTCAGCAACGAGCAGAACAGCGCCACTTCTTGCAGCGCGATTTCACGCTGTGCGAGTCGTTGCAAAATAACGCGGAACCCTCCGGCTTGGAGAAATACATCTACGTTATCCACGAAATAAAACGAGCGGCACGGGTGGCGAGACGGAATGGTGCTGAGGACGTCAGGGCTTGCCAAATATGATGTGTAGACAAGCTTCTGGTATTTTGTCACCGAGTACACGCCAGGGTATTTGATGTAGAAAAACATGCACGAATTGTGGCCATTGAGGATCATTCGAAGAAGCGCGAGCAGATGGACGACCACTGGATCGGAGCTGGACGGGGCTGCATCGCTACTGACAAGCGACGCGACCAGATTTTTCAGCACATGCTGATGGAAAGCATTCATTTCTTCTGCCATCTCGCTCGAGAAAAACATGCAGAGCAGCGACTTTTCCACAAAAGGGATCAAGTGACGAGGTAAATACGTTTCGTTGTCCTCCAGATCATAGAAATACTGGTCGAAATCTTCTCGAGCTTGTTGCAGATCCTTCATGCCGACGTTCCACATGCTTCCTTGCTTCCTTGTGAATGGATACGAAGGGGACATGTACAGGTTGACATTTGTACCAAGCTTTGCAACGCGATTTCGGCACGTCGCGCGAGACAGATACTCGTCACGGCCCTTTTTCCACGTCGAGATGTACACGCGGATCTCTGTAGTCGTGATGCTGATGATCTGGCCGATGCTCCACTTGTTCGACGAAAGCTCTTTCACCTCAATCCAATTCCCTGCTTTCTGTGTCGTGATGGACCACTTCGAACCAGCAAAATCGTCTTGACTCAAACGCCGATAGCATAGATACGTCCGCACTTCCTCTACCACATGAACGATTAAAAGTCATTCCCATCAGAGCACGAACGTTGTGGTAGGGAGAAACCAAAAGCAAAGCGCAATACGTACTTCCATTCGAATCCGAGCTCCGAATCGGGTCGGGTACAAAATCGAACCCTTCAGGAATATCATTCACATCTCGGACAACTCGAATCTCCTTGAGCGGATAGTTCGTCTCCGAAGCGATGGATGCAGCACTTGTGTCAGCAGCACCATTGGAAGACGAGGGTGGAGTCGACGATGATGCAGACGAAGACGACGCTGACGACGGTGGAGGTCCTCGCCACTCCACACTTTGATACCATACGAAGAGCCCTCGATGGCGATCGATCGGTTTGTCCATTTTTGCCCACCTGGCTTCATTCACGTTGCTTACTTTCCTCCGCGTACTCCCTGAGCCCGCACTCTGCACACTCTCCTCGCCTACCACTTCGCCACTTCCCTCACCCTGCCAGTCTTCCGGCTCGATCCGCAATTGGGTGATCCCGCGTGCATTTTCCGTTTCATTCGTTGCGCTCACCGACGATGCCTGCTGCTGCTTGCGACTCCCTGCTGTCGTCCCCGGACTCAGTCGTCCACTGCCACTCGCACTGCCCGTCGCGGTACTAGCATTCGGCGCGAGTTTGTACCAGAGATACGTGTGCGGCGTGATCTCGGCGGCGGTTCCTTCGGCTGTGGTCACGCGGTGGAACCCGCCGCCGGCAGCGAGCGCATTGCCGTACGTGACCTCCAGCGCGCCAATGTACTCGTAGTGCATGGCAGCCAGCGATCTCTCTCTCTCTCTCTCTCTCTCTCTTTCTCTCCCCTCCTGTCTTCTTCGTTCCACCCCCGCGGCGACAGAGTGATCGCCAGGAAGGTGCTTGAACTTCTTGTGCGGAAAGTGTGGGTCGAACAATAAACAAGACGCTCGCGGTAGGTAGAAGAGAGAGTGCGGAATTGGGGCACTCTTCAACCACGGACTGCGCTTGTTCTCTCCCCCCTCTCTTTCTTTATGACCAAACGCTCCCCTGTCTAAACTGATCCCATCGACCAACTTGAGCAATGGTACATTTGCAAGGATATTCGTCGTATACAGTGCCTCTGTTCTCGAGTTTCACTGCGCATCAAATACGAGGGGTTGTTGAGAACGAGTTTGTCTGTTTTAAAAAGGTACCGGATTTGTATACCGGTTTCTCATTCGATACCGGTATCGGGAATCATTTCTGAAAAGCAAAGTCTGCATGACTCAAAACTCAAATAGCGAAAAAAAGGGACGAATGAGCAGATACGTCTACGATGGATCGACGAGGACCTACGATCGCAGCAACAACAACAGCAACAGCAATACGAGAGGCAGAGCGCATGGGATGGCGCTGTCGGAGCGCTGTCTATCCGCTTCCAAGCACAAACAGTATCTGTCGTCGCCTGACAAAGCGTCTTCTTCGACGAGTGCCTCGTACAACAGCAATCGCCATCCGCAGTCAAGCCCGCGAGCGCAGAGCCACAGCTCCAACCAGCAGCCATCTTCTTCTTATACATCGACATCATCGACGCCGCACCCAGCTCAGAATAGCTCAGCAACGGGTTCGTACCCCTCCACACCGTCCTCTGCACCTCCACCACCAAGTCCATTTTCAACAGCAGCAGTGGCAGCAGCAGTGGCAGCCGCCGCGAAAGCGGCTTCTTCAGACACCGCTGCAGCATCTGAAACGGAAACTCGACCTGCCGCCGCGCGATCCAAGTCCCGAATGAGAAGAGTGCCACCCAAGAAAGCGAGAACCGGGTTCATTACATTGGGGAAACCCGAACAGACAGAGAATCCATACAAGGCAACGTACCACGGCTCGGAGAAGTATCGATCGGTGCGCAGCCGCTCCCGTTCGGTGGGATCTCGAGACGAAGAGCCACGCGGTCGCACGCGAGAAAGCAGCGAGCGAGAACCTGATGCGCTTCCGACACCGCCGCCAGTAACGAGCAGGTTGGATGCTGGTGTCCAGGAGAGAACACCGCGATCCAAGTGCGCGAGTCGAAGCTACCACTCCAGCGCATCGAGTCGGTCTCGCTCATCAAGCAGTGAGAATGGTCGACGGGGGTCTAAATGGCACTTTCGGAAACAGAGTGCGAAAAGAGCGTCGCCCTCACCGAGTCCGTCGCCACCACCACGCAGAGAAACGGAGCGTCCCCGATCCAAATCCAAGTCTCGATGGAGTGGAGAAGAGGAGAAGAGCCGAACCGAAAGCAAACGCCAAGAACGCGGTACAGTTGCAACTGCTATTCCTTCTACTACAACTGCTACGGATGCCTCTCGTACCCTTGGTAGAAATGTCGATTCCGAGATCCAAGCCACGAAGGAAAGCCTCAAGGACGCGAAGCAGGAATTGCAGGATCTACACGACGAATACGCCAAACGGATCGAAGCGAAGAACTACCGGATCAAGCTTCTGGAGTTGGATCTAGAGACGCTAGAGAAGCGCAAGCGTATCGATTCGGAGTACAGATCTTCGACGTCAGTGTCAGCGCAGGCGAACTCGGAACCGAGAGGAGACGCTGGAGGTCGCACACGAGTCGCATCAAAGCGACTCTGCATCGTGGACTCGGATGAAACCGAAGACGACGACGACGACGAAGTTATGATCTTGGATCCAGTCACGATGAAGGAGGAGCCCGCGATGAAACGATGGTGACCATCCTTGTTTGTCGAGCAGACCGCTTTTCGATATGCAGTGGGAGTCTCGCCAATTACTTCATGTCAGAGTAGTTTAGAACTCCCCCCTCCAGGGTTCTTCATTATTTCTCTTTTGGTAAACCCCAATCCACACATGCAATTATATCATCATCTACAATAATTCTCACCTCTAGAAAATGGAGCGAGCGCCACAGAACCACCGATCGCATTTATAGAAACCTTCCCGGGCATGTCGCTTCTCGCACTCTTCCTTCGACGGGATCGCTACCGACGGACACGGACCCTGGATTCGGAACGCTGCCGGGAACAAATAGGTCGGCGTGCCTTCCTTGACAAAGCGGTCCAACGCTTTCACTCGGTTCGTGACCATGTGCTGCTCGCGCACTACCTGCATGCCTGCTCGGCGAATCCGATCCACTTCTGCTTGGTTTGCTGGATCCATCACCCAGTTCACCGTGGTCACGGGGTCCATGCGGTCGAATCCGACAAAGTGCTCCATCTCATTCAGGTTCAGCGCCTTGAGCAATGGCACGACGTCGCGGTTCACAATCAACAGCGAGCCTGTCGATGGGATCTCAAAGATCTTCGCGATCACGTACTGGAAAAGCAATGTCGTCGTGATGCCTGCGCGATAGGCACGCAAATATGACGCAAAGATCTCCGACTGATTGTCAGAGACATAGTACCCGACATGCTGGTATATGTCCATGATGGCTCGATGGGTTTCCTGGAAAATGCCGAGCCAATGGCGCAGCGGATACCAATTCGAGCCTCGCGCGCCTGACAAAACGATTTTGTTGATCGGGTACTCGTTGAAGGAGCCTTTCGTGAAGTCGGGTCCCGACGAGTGCGGCAACCACATCGTCATGGGCATATCGCGACTATCCATGTCGCCTGTGATCGATGCGAAATACTCGTCCATCTGGTACGTGTACGTGCCGACGAGCACATCTGCGCGCTTCAAGATGTTCTCTCGGATCTCGATCGGATTGAACTGGTCATAGTAGTGCAAATCGTCATTCCACACCATGATCATCGTCCCCAGCGCTCGCAGTTCTTGGAAATACTTGTTGAAGTCGTGGAATAAATACATTGGGTAGTGGAACGAGTTGAGGCAGAAGAACAGCACACTCGGCGCTTTCTTTGGGTCCAGCTTGTAGAAGAAGTCCACCGGGTCTTTTGTCACAAGGTCTTCCCACCCATGCTCGGTTTTCAGCTCCGTGAACAGATGCAGAAACGATCGCAACACGTACCCACTCCAGTCGGCGGTGCAGCCCACGAGATACTTGCGGCCATTCGTGCGCCTCCGACGCTCGGTAAACCATGCCGACACTTCTCGTTGCGAATTCCCCACTGCCGCCGGAAACAACTTGCCATGCGGTTTCTTCGTGACCTCGCGAAGCGCGTGCATGTCTACGTCCATTTCATGGTAAAACCCCAGCTGTCCATTCCCGTCTTGGTGGGTCACAAAGTAGCCCTGGAAACGCAGCTGTCCAATGCCTTCCAAAAGCAGCACCGCGAGCGTCCCCAAGAGCAGTAGCAGCACCACTGCACCGAGCAGAAGCCGCGTCTTCGAGGTCCTCGCCAAGCGCGCGCGCAACCGCTGCATCCACGCACTGTTCAGCGCACTGCGACTACTGCACCACGCGGGTACCCATCGGAGCACCGACGAGCTCGAGTACGCCTTCTTCCTCTTGGTCTTCGTGGGTGTCCCGTCGTCGCTCGAGAACAGCGGTTCTTCCTGCTCGGAGACCGAGGGCGTGGCGATGCGCAGCGAGCGACTGCTACTACTGCTGTTGTTGTAGTCGACGCCGGTCTCCAGCGTGTCGGTGTCATCGGAGCTGCGGCGGCGCATGCGTCCGTGCATCCCTGCTGCTGCTGCGGTGTGGGCGATGCGGCTTTGGCGGGTTTTGGGAACTGAAGGGGGAGTGAATCTCGTTTCAGATGTGCCAAAATGTTCATTCACTCCCGCACCCAATTGCACTTGGCGCACTTAGTGCAAGACTTTCCGGATGCGCACTTTGGCAGGGACTTTTTTCTACGGATACTGAAACACCCAGCCAGACACACACAAATGTGGACCGGGTGGATGGGTGGTTGACAAAAATCAGAGTACAATCTATGATCGACGACTGTTTCAAACTTCCTACGTTCACAAAATGTCAGATTCCTCATATTATTGTATCGGAATCTGTAATTTCCATTCGGAAATTAGCGCGAACGTACTTGGTTAGGTGACTTTTTTGGCAGTTTCACAGTCTATATGTGCCAAATATTCCTGATCTTTCGAGTGTTGGTCGGAAATAAGCGAGTTTATTCTCTTTTGTGGTAATGTCAACCGGAAATACCTCTCTGCGTACTTTGTCCGATCTCGGAAATAAGCGATCATTGACGCTCACGAAGACGACGTCGACGAGGTCGGTAACCTCGGAGACATCGCTGCTGCACGGGAGAACGCTCGGCGGCGCTTGGCACAACGTTGAAAGCGTGACCGATGCCGAGTACGTGCGTTTCTTGAACGCGCGTCTCCCGAACACCAAGGAGAACCGTGTGCG
>JAASGH010000287.1:0-21327 GCA_023334155.1 Globisporangium heterothallicum
CCCCCCCCCCCACCTTTGTGTCTCCTATATCTCTCTCCATATGCAATATATTCATCATCAAACCTCTGCAACGATATCAAACCGTCAGGTTCCATACAAATCCATTGCTGCTGCAATGAAGAGTGCGAAAAGCCGTTTGAGGATACGCATCGATCCATCACGATGTAACCCTTCAAACGACCCACACTCTTGCAAGGCGTAGCCCTCGTAACCCATCGAGCGTAACCTTTCCGTTTATTCAGTGGCGACGAGTTCCAAATAGTGTCGAGTCGCTCCACAACAGCGCACTCTTCCCCAACAAAAAGCAAGAGAGAAAGAGAAAAAGAGAGCGACGACGATGGAGGTGTTTGTGCGCGCGCCGAATAATCTCCTGCACACGATCCGATGCGCTAGCCAGCAGAGCGTGCTGGAGCTCAAGCGCGCGGTCGAGGATGCCACGCGCGTGCCGCTGGAGGCCATGAAGCTCCGGTTCGCGACGCTATTGCTCGCGGACGACCACGCCGTCCTGAGCGATTACAAGATCGAGCATGGCGCGAGCATTAGCATCCACTTGTCGCTGCGTGGTGGGATCGATTTCCAGAACCGCGCGGGCTCGAAGCCTGGTGCCGGCGGCGTCGCGTCGGAATCGCAGTCGAACATCGACCGCCGCGAGCGGTTGCGGAAACTCGCGCTCGAAACCGTGGATCTCGCGAAGGATCCGTATTTTATGAAGAACCACTTGGGCTCGTATGAGTGTAAATTGTGCCTGACGCTGCACAACAACGAAGGGAACTATCTTGCGCATACACAGGGCAAGCGCCACCAAACGAATCTGGCGCGTCGTGCCGCGAAAGAGGCATCGGATGCAGCTCATTCGGCATCGGCGGCGAATCTCTTGGCTGCGAAAGCAGCGGCAGCAGCGGCTGCTGCACGACCTCGGGCGTTAAAGATCGGATTGCCAGGTTACAAGGTGACGAAGCAGAAGGACCCGGACTCTGGTGCGCGCATCCTGCTTTTCCAGATCGCGTACCCTGACCATGATGCAAAGTTGCAGCCTCGCCATCGATTCATGTCGTCTTTCGAGCAAAAGATCGAAGCGCCTGACAAGAATTTCCAGTATTTATTGTTCGCGTGCGAGCCGTACGAGACCGTCGCGTTCAAGATTCCAAACCTCGAGATCGACAAAAGCGAGGGTAAATTTTTCAGCAACTGGGACAAGAACGGCAAGACCTTCACTTTGCAGCTCTATTTCGCCGTCGATAGCGATGAGAAGAAAGACCAACCTGCTCCACCACCGCCACGTCCACAGCTCCGTTATTTGTGAGCATCATGAAGAACCGGAGAGCGTCTGACGAACCCAATCGCGACGAATCAACGACAAACATGTAAGTCCAGGGACATCACCCCATCTCTTCTGAAGAAGAAGAAGAAGTAAAACAAAAGAATAAGGACATGTGACGAAGAGAGAGAGAGTGATACGTTCATCCGCATGTTGCATTCATCATTGTTGAGATTTTTCGTTTTTTCAGTTACAAGGCTGGGCAAAGAGCGCACGCTAACCTTCTTGACATGGCGCAGGGTTGCAGGCAGGGGTTACCGCAGGAACGGCGAGCAGCAACGCGAGCAAGCGCAAGTGCTTACATCGCTGGGAACTCCGTGACGAACTCTTTACTGATGTCGGCCAAGTGGTCCACGACTTCGTAGATTCCCTGCCAGAAGCCGGTCTCATGGAAAGGGATGTCGAATTCCTTGCACAGCGACTTGATGAGCACGTTCACCTTTGGCAGGTTGTGGCGCGGCACCAATGGGAACAAGTGGTGGTCGATTTGGTAGTTCAAGCCGCCCGTGAACCAGTCCATGAACCACGACGCCGTGATGTTACGCGTAGTGGTGACCTGCAGTTGCCAGAAGTCTGGCTTGCTTTCGCGCTCGTACACCGACATGCCGTTGTGGCCAAGACTGAACACCAACGCCAAGAGCAAACCGCACGACGCCTGACCCATGAGGAAGTACGCGACGCCTTCGAAGATGCTCATGTTGCAGAAGTAGGGGATCGCGAGTTGCCACAGGTAGTGGATGATGAGGCCAATCATCTCCGGGGTCTTGAACTCCACCGGGTCGAAGTGACCGAAGGAGAACTCCGTGAACACGTAGAAGAACGACTGCGCGAGCCAGCTCAGACGAGCGAGCAAGAGCAATGGGAAGTACAAGTACGCCTGGTTGCGGATGAAGAAGGGACCGTGGGCGGACTCGAAAGCCTTGCGCGCCATCTCCTTGGACCACGCGAGCAGTGGCATGGTGTCGATATCTGGATCCCCGGTGAAGCCGTCTTCTTTGGCGCTGTGCAGGTTCGGCACCGCGTGGTGCAGGTTGTGCTTGTTCTTCCACCACTGCACACTGAATCCCTGCCAGACGTCGCCCACGAGGCACCCAATGAGGTTGCCGAGCGTGCGGTTCTTGCACACTTGGTTGTGCAAGAAGTCGTGGGCAAGCCATCCCGATTGCTGGTAGAACAGTCCCATGATCGCTCCGGCGAGCATGTACATGGCAAAGTTATTGAAGAAGTAGCAGATCGCCATGGAGAGCACCGCGATGCCGAACGTGCTGATAATCTTCCACGTGTAGTACAGCGCGCTGGCGTCGTAGAGTCCCATACCCTTCACCTTGACGCGGAGACGACGGTAGGACGCGATGAACTCGTCGATGCGCTCCTTGCGCACGCGGTCTTCGTCGCTTGCTGGCTCGCCTTCGATTTCCGCCTTGGAGGTCTCATCGACGTCGCCAACGTAGAATTGGTCGAGCAGCTTGAGCGCCGACGACGGGTGGAAGACCGCGAACGCGTCGGTGGCGTCTTCACCGGCTTGGGTGAGCATGACGGAGCCGCCCGGGTGCGAGTCCCATTTCGAGATGTCGTACACCTTGTGGTGGATCACGATCCACGCGGTCGCCGGCGTGGCGTGCTCGCGGATCTCCTTCCACGTGATCATGCGCTTGACGGCAGGCTTGAGGTCCACCATGGTTGCTCGCGCTTTCGCTCGTACGCAAAGAGAAGGACGGTCCTGCTGCGGCGAATTTCGAACTGATCGCGAGCGCTTGCAGCCTCGAATGCTTTCCCAGCTGTTGCGAGTCCCCCTTTTTCGAGTGGGCAAGGCAACCTGTCCCGTAACGAACGCGCAGAGCACCGTAACCAACGATGATGCTGAAAGCTGAGGTCTCAGTGGAGGAGGTTGTGGGGAGATGGACGACGCGGGAGATGACATCATGACGACGTGGCACGTGATGCAGCCACTGCTTTGAGCCAATGGTGCGAGCGCTTGCTGGGAGTGGTTTGGCATTATGGTTTGGAATGGTGTGGCAAGGAGATGCAACAGCAAGGTGCGACTCGCCGAACGGTGGTGTTCACCGTTTCAAGCTCTGGCATTTGTGGCATGCGTGCGCGATTTCGTCTTTCGCTCTGCTCCACAGGCAGCGCAAGGACAGATTGAAGCACGATCTACTATATATTTTGTGGCGACGCAGCCACGAAGGAAGAAGTAGCAGAAAAGAGAGGGAAGGAACGCAGAGAGGAGCGCGTGTTTCTTTCGCACGAGAGATCTTCTCGGGTTGCCCGCGTTTTATTCATGTCGGGATGCGTTATTTACCGACTAGAGTGTTGAGGGGATTGGTGCTTGCGGATCTTCATAGAGCGACCACCAGATTCCGTTGCATGCATCCCGTTTGCTAGCACCAGACCCGCTCTTCCTGCATGCGTGCTCACACCACTATTTGTCGTGAACATGGAGCGAGTCGAGTGCAAGTCGAAGCGAGGTGCTGCTTGACCGTATCCTGTCGCGTTCGCGGACACGATTAACGCGATCTCCCCTTTCGCTCTGCTTCAAATCGTCTGTGAATAAATCAGGTGGTTGGACCGGATGATATTGCATCCATAAGCAGTCCAAATGGATATCCATTTCCATCCACTCTCGACCTCAACTCGGCTCTCGCGCATGCTGTCAGCGAAGCTTCCACGACGATGCTCGCGATCAAAGACGAATGGCAAAGTTGACACCGCGTCCGTCAGCGCAAGAGCACGTTTGCTGGATTGAAACGGCTGCAGAAGATCCAGGCGTTAGATACACATCATGAAATGGATCGCGGTTTGTTTGGATGGAGGTTGAATGGAAACATACTGTACCCGACCGTCAGACGCGCATGAGGCAGGATCGAGGATCTGTCCGGGATGCATATGTATGTGTGTGCAAACTGCATGTATGAGGACTTGTTTTTAATCCAAATGCATTTGTGAGTTACGCAGCAGTATTATGTGCATGAGACTCCATGGAAATCGACACAGCAAACACGACATGTCAAGACCTCTTCCGAGTCTGACGATGCTTCAGTTTCACCGGAGGCATCTTAGGCACCGTCAGAGCTCAACCCAAGCTCGTCAGTCTCGAAAGCTGACGTGTCCGAAGTGGATGGCAAAGTCGTATCAAAACCCGACGGCGTAGCACCTGGCAGATTAATGTTGATCGACGGGAGTCTGGACGAGCCTCCCGATGTCGTTGGAGTGAGATCTGACGTCGAGTCACCGAATCCGTCATCAACAGTGCTACCTGTCCGACAAAGCATCGTTCGTTGAGTTGATGAAGCAAACGTCAGGAAAACTCGGTGTCCCCTAAATAAGCCACTTCATAAATTGTGCTCCATGAATGTACGACGCCATAAACAGATCTTTCAACCAATCACCCACCCATCAAACCACCCAAAAGTGATAACACACAACCCATTTCGCTAAACCCACAACCAAACCCGAACCGATCAACCCACCCGTCTGATCTGAAAAGACATCATATTGAGGAAGCAGAAGAAGGAAGAAAACTCCTCCAGAAGAAGAAGAACGAAAAGCAATCCGAGCGGGTTCATTTCCTTCCTCCAGCGAACGCCTCTCGTAAACGCACCCAGTTGCATGTGCATGCGTGATCCTCCGCTATAGCCACCCTCACCGTCGTCTCTGCTATTCGACGCTCTTTCTCCCCATCCCGGTAGCTCCCCACCACACGCGGAAACCACGGCGACGTATCTCTTGGAACGCGGGTCGGTGTGGAATTGGCTCGGCGGCGAATTCGTGGGCAAGATGAGTCAGTTCGCGCACGGCATCTCGTCCCTGGACACGTCGAGCGCCAGCACTCTGGACACGCCGATCTGGATGCTCGGTCGCCAGTTTGTCAACGCCGAGGTCGACTTGGACGAGTACAAGCAAGCGTTCGAGTCCATTTTGTGGTTCACGTATCGTCGCGATTACGCGAAGATGGAGCCGTACGAGTACACCAGCGACGCCGGGTGGGGCTGCATGCTGCGCTCGGCGCAGATGATGCTGAGCCAGGCGCTCAAGCGGAGGTTATTGGGTCGCGACTGGCGCGCACCGCTGTTCAGCACTGAGAAGTTACCTCAAGAGTACGTGACGCTGCTGAAATGGTTTGTGGACTCTCCGGAGCCCGAATGCATCTATTCAATCCACAATATGGTGAAACTGGGGATGCGGTACGACAAGCTCCCAGGGGAGTGGTACGGTCCCACCACCGCTGCGCAGGTGCTCCGGGATCTCGTGAACCTTCACAGTCGAGAGCTTGGCGGCGTGCTGTCGATGTATGTTCCCCAGGAAGGCGTCGTGTACAGCGACGATGTGATGCGGCTCTGCGTCTCCCATTTGGATGATGATGATCTGGATGCTGCGGCAGATGGTGGTCCAAGTGCTAAAGTGGAAGCAGAACCCTCCCGCGATCCTCAGGCATTTTACGATCCGCTGCTGAATCCACCGAAGAACACGAGCGAGAGAGAGTGGAAGACGTCGCTGCTCGTGCTGATCCCCTTGCGCCTCGGTCTCGACCAGCTCAACGAGTCCTACGTCCCTGCGATCCAGAAAACCTTCACGTTTCCTCAAAGCGTCGGCATTATCGGGGGCAAGAAAGGACATTCCGTGTACTTTGTGGGCTCCCAGGAAAGCCAATTGCACCTGCTGGACCCGCACGACGTGCACCCCACAGCGGAGCTCAATGCGTCGTTCCCCACAGCAGTACGTGTCGTGCACTGCAGCGCGTTTGATTGCTGCTGCTGTTGTTGCGTATTTTAATGGTTGTCCCTTTCATTTGTGCAGACCCACTTGCGTACCGTGCACTCGTCTCGCCCACTGGTGATGAGCGTACAGAGCATCGACCCTTCGTTGGCGCTCGGATTCCTGTGTGAGACCCGTGCAGACTATTTGGATTTCTGCCAGCGCGTGTCAAACCTGCAGGAGGAGTTCGCGGGCATGTGTCCGTTCTCCGTGGCTTCGCGTCGACCGGATTACGCCGCGAACGAAGCCATGGAGATGCTCGCGGACTGCATGTCGGGCGACTCGATGAACGAAGAAAACGCGAGCGACGACGAAGACGAGTACGTGCTCATTTAAGCAATTGCGACGTTTTCATCCTCCGTTCTTTCGCGCCTGCGCTCGCTATCGTTGCACGTCGTATAGATATTCGGTTTGCGTTCTGCGTACTGCTTGCCTCTGCCCACTTTGCTTTTGTTTGAAGAGAGAATCCTTCCGCGCACATGCGTTAAAAAAAGTGTTGGTCTCGGTGTTTTTGGCATGGGTCTGGGAGCACTTTGTGTCGTACGCGCTTGAACTCGGTCCGTTGCATGCTCATGTGGTGCATGGTGCAAAGCGTCTCCGTAGATACGTGTATGGTTCGGCAGTAAGTCGAGACAAGAGAAACTCCCAGTGACAGTGTGTCTTTCTGTCCTACCTCGCCTTCGTCTTCTGCATGTCCATGGTAGCGAACACTCGAACCTTGAAGCATCATTGTGTTCGTCACGTGGCGCTCTCGCGATCCTGGGAGCATCTGGCATTGCGTCTCCCTCTGCACCTGGGGACTGTGCTCACCTCCGTTTCCCTCGATCAGACAAAGACGTTCGGTCCAGCTTCTACATGCGACTCAAACCAGACAGGATGCGAAGCAAGAGTGTTGGTCTGCGGTCTGGCTCCCTTTGCTTTCCCTTTGCTTTCCCACTCAGCTCGAACGCCGCAATTCCGCATCTTGCCGCCTCCTGCACACCGAAGCACTCGCATCTAGATCCCCCAAGACCACCAGCATGCTCTCCTTCGCGCGCGCCACAGTCCTTGCAGCCGTCGTCTGCTCCGTCGTGGCGCTCAACGGCGTCACGGTGAGCGCGTCCGGTCTCGAGCTCGACCCATACACGCTCTCGGATGGCACGGTCGTGGACCCAAGCAAGCCCGAAGGTCGCGCGATCGCCGCCGACCGAAGCGACCACGAGGCGGACCCTAACACGCCGCTCGGCCAGACCAGTGTCCGCGGATGGGCTCGCCGACTCTGAGCCTAAAGCTTCGCTCTTTCTCGCTGAGTAAGAAGGTATGGAGTGTGCTTTATTTGCCTGAGGGATATGGTCAGCCGAGGAGAGATGACATTCTATGAGGTTGTTTCGCTGGTTGTATGTGGCAGGCTGCCACAAGCCGCGGAAAGGCAAATGCGATTCTTTGACCTCGCACGACGTAAACCACACACACATAGAGAGAGAGAAGAAAATGAATGCATGTATGGTTTTGAAGTTGACGGCAGATTGGTGGGTTTCTCTTTGCTTTGTTATTGCACGATAGCTGCGTCTGTGGTTCTTGGTGCAGCAGATACGCGCACTGCACCTTCGTCAGGTGAGCTTCATTGCATCCTCCTTCGAGAAGCAAAAGACCGTGGATGACAGTGCAATTGTCAAGGACGAACGGAGTCGACCTGCATTTCCTTTGAAAAGCTTCATGCTTCCCATGCCTCTTTTTTTCCCCCATTGTACGAAAGACGATCAGACAAGCAGTCCTGGTGCTCAATAGAAAGAGAAAGTACTACCGTTTCCATGGTGCATCCCGCCAAACTGGGTGCAGCGCGTTTTGCCCCCTCTCATGCACGCTGGATTTTCTTGGTGAGTTGGATGCGCCGCCCTCACCCACTGCACATGCATGTGCTGGTGGCAAGCTCTCTGTCTCTGTGTGCATCTTAGACGAGCAGTCCTGTTTGCAAATCCACTCAAGCAACGATTCTATTTCCCATTGCATTGCACGCTTACAATTGTATCGCGAGCGTTTTCAGTCTGGTTACGACATCGTCCCGAGTTCATAAATCACCAAAATCTCATTGCTACGACTGGAAGCTGAGCTGCTCCGAGAGCAAGGAGTGCGGACATCCAAGAGGAATGCAGAGACGTCGATCCAGATGTTCCCTTCTTTGCAGATTGCGTCTCAGATGGCAGAGGGGACGACGCTGGTGCTGAGATTGATGGTGGCGAGATTGCCGACGAACCGCTGGAGCTCCCAACTACTCCAGTCGTGTCTTCAGTATCGTCACCACCACCATCGCTGGTCTTCATCGTATCAAACACCTCTTGAAAGTCAGTCTCGCCGCTATACGTCATTTCGAAATCCCATTGCATCTTCTCCACCAAGCTATCCCATGCCTCCTGGTCACGCTGGTGGAGATCAACGTTATTGGGCTGCTCCAGTCGGTGTCTCGCCATTTCGTCTTGCATCGCCTTCATCCGCGCCACGTAGTCAGTCTCGCCAGACCCCCAGCCTTCAGGGAGATTGTGAGCTGTGCCGCTCGCTCGGATTGCGCGCGCGCGTTCGTCCATCATTTGAGCCCACGCCAGCTGGTCTTGCAGGAAGAGGTCTGTGCTGTGAGACTGCTGCGCTTGACGAGTCGCTATGTCGTCCTTGATCTTTCTCAGTCTGTCCTCGAACTCCTGGTCGAACCCGCTTGGTAGACCAACGCCACCACCGGACGGATATGGAGTCCACGATCCAGGAGTTGGGAATGGAGCAAACGTCATATCGATGGTTGGCCAACTTGGTTGTGGTGGCCAACTCGCTTGCGGTGGCCAACTCGCTTGCGGTGGCCAACTCGCTTGCGGTGGCCACCCGGATGGCCAACTTGGTCCCGACGGCCACCCAGATGGCCATCCATCCCCACCAGTGTTTGGCGGTGGTGGAGTTGCTGCCGACGGCGCAAACGTGATCGGCGCATACGTCGGCCAGTCACTCCAACCTGGCGGGAGAGTGTACGGTGGACTTGTGGCCAGTGGAGGATCCGTCGTCCACGGAGTCCTCGGCGCTGGGTCTTGTGTTGGTTCGGGCAGTGTTGGCCTCGGTCGTGGACGTCTCGTGGTTGCCGTTGGGGTGCGGCCAGCAGCTTGGATCGCAGCTTGCTCTGCAGATACGATCCACGCAACCGCACCCGAGAAAAGGGGAAGAAGCGCAAAGGCAGTTGACACCATTGGTTCGTTCTCGGAGTCGAATTGAAAAGTGAGTGGCGCGGACACTGCTCGGCTTTGCTGCGGAGCTGTCTCCACCACGTGCAGCAGCTCCCAAGAGTCAGAGAAACTCTTCGATGACCGTCATTGCAATTCGAAAATGACGGGCGTTTGCGTGCCACTGCACCCAATTGACATTTGGGTATTTCGTTGCATACGAGAGAAAAAAAGGGTATTCGTCTGCATTACGCACGAGAAGGTACGAGCGCAGCACTTGCACAGGCAACCCAATCCACACTGGGAAGACTTGGTGGTTATCTTTGGTCAAGAACCAGGGCAGTTCCTGACCGAAAAGGAGGTGTCTCCTGTGAGGCAAGTCAGCTGTGACGCCAGCTCTCATCAACTGTCCCCAGCACCAGCTCACCAAATCGAGCACACATTCAGCACGGGTGCGTGCTCACTTGGTGAGCTGCGCGCCTCAAACGAGAGCCTGCTGCCATCGCGGAAGCGTGCAACATCAACCCGACAAGGACGCATTGTTCTGAGTAGGGATCGGCCGTTGCCTTCTTCCATCTCTTGATTGAAGATGGAGTAGGGAGTGGTACTCCCTGATTCTTACTAGATTGACAGAAACCTCCTCCTCCACCCAACATCTTACAAAAATGTCGCCCGAGCATCCAGATCATCACTCGCCATTCCACAATTCTCCGAGATGGAAGCACCTCGATCTGTCCGTATCGGAGCGGTCTTAGCGACAGCGCTGCTTCTCGCTCAATTTGCAAGCGCGTCGATTCTTGGTGTCTCCGCCGACTCCCCTGCACTCCCTCAGCACCGTGAGAATGTCTGGGAGCCACAGTTCCCGAGCCAAAAGGTGATGGCCGACCTGCCGACTTCTCCCTCCACCACGAGTACTAAAAGAAGCGCTGCAAAACCAGGATACGCCAGTCTCCCGCTGTACGGCAATTTCAGCGCGAGCACGAGCTTCTTCAATTTCTACGCCGAGATTTCAGTTGGGACTCCCGCGCAGAAACTCAAGATGCTCTTTGATACCCGCATGGACAGCATTTGGGTGTTCAGCCGTGACTCGGGTAAAACGCGTCATTTCTACGACCATTCCAAGTCCACGACCTACGAAGAGGACTGAACGGAGTATTTTGAAATTCACACTAATTTCGAACTCTCATACGAGATCAAAGGGTTCCTGTCGATTGACAAAATCCAGATTGATAATTTTGTGACTCCAAGCAAGCAGTTCGGAGAAGTTGATTATGTAAAAGGCATCCCAGACTTTGCGGACCTAGAGATCGACGGTGTGTTTGGTCTTGGCTCCTGTCCGTGGAAGACTCCGTTGGAGGTGCTAGTCGAAGAAGGCGCGCTGGATGAACCTGTGTTTGGACTCTACTTCGACAAGAAGACCAAGAGTGGGGAGCTTTCGCTTGGTCGCTCGAACAAGACCCACTACGTTGGCGAGCTGAACTATGCGGACTCGCAATCTGACGTAGGATGGACGGTGAAACTCGATGGCGTCACGGTCGACAAGCACACCTTTGCCAAGGACGACGCTGACGCCTTCGTGTGGTCCAGTCTCCCATTCGTTTGGGGACCAAACGATGAGGTTGAGAAATTGAAAACGCTCGTTGGAGCGAAACCCAACGGCGACATCGATTGCTCTTCAAACGGTGAACCCGACATCGTCATTGGAATCGGAGGCATCCAGTACCCACTGACCAAGGAAGACTACACGATCCGTCCGTCGGACTCACCAAGCAACTGTGTCTTTGCGTTTGTTGGCATCAATGAGAACAAACGGTGGTTGCTTGGACAGCCATTCCTGCAGAAATACTACACGGTGTTCGACTGGGGCACGAAGGAGAGGCGGCGTCGTATCGGATTCGCTCTCGCAAAGTAGCAAACTCCCGCAACTCTAGCAACTGTCTTGTCAATTCATGTTCGATCAGTGGAGAAAGAGGTAGCTAAAAGTGCCGGCTGCAACTGCAAGCTTTAATACAGCGTTTCCTGCAAATGTGGTCGGAATCTTTAGAGACAATACACCGCCACAATGTGTTTCGCGATAGAATGCAGTCCAAAAGGCAAAGCTCCGCGTTTTCTGGTCATTGCAACATGGAACGCGAGAGCGAAGCAGAATAAACAATAGGAAACGAGTATTCCTCACTCTTAAACCTACAACCACTGGCAAAAAAAGAAGAAAAAAAGTGCGCGAAATGATAGATACCACGAAATGGAACGCTTCTTCAATCCATCGGCGGAGCAAACGGGAGAAGAGGTTTACAACTCGTCCTTCATGATCTTGCGCAACTCGTACGAGATGTGGATCGCATTTGGACGACGCGCTGGGTCGAACTCCATGCACGCGCGCGCCAGCTTGAGAATCGAAGGAGGGCACGAGTCTGTGAACGACGGCTGCAGTTTACCCGCCGACACCAGCTGGAGGATCGTCACGTCCTGCATCTTGGCGCCGTTCGTGTTCGTGGCGTCGTGGAACGGCGCCTTGCACGTGTCCAATTCCGAGAGCACGACGCCGAACGAATAAATATCAGCCGCTTCCGTGTAGTGGCCGCCGAGCACAACTTCTGGCGCGATCCAGCGGGCCGTGCCTACGCCAGCGGTCATCGTCTCTTCGATTGTGCGGTCTCGGGAAATGCCGAAGTCGCTCAACTTGGCACCGGTTTGCGCGTCGATCAGCACGTTGCGCGACTTCAGATCACGGTGGATCAGCTTCGGGTTCAGCGTGTGCAGGTACACAAGCGCATCCGCGATGTCGATCGAGATCTGGCACTTCAAGTTCGCCCACGTGAGCGACGACGCGCGGTTCGAGTCCAAAAGCGACTTCAAATCCCCACAGTCCATGAACTCCGTGACCGCCTGGATCGTCAAGTAATTCGTCCACGACACACCAATGAAACGCACAATCTTGGGGTGCTCGAGTCGCGCCATGATACGGATCTCACTCGCAAACGCCAACGCATCGTCCATGGTCTTCTTGTCGCTAAGCAGACGCTTGATCGCGACGTTTTCGTTCATGTAGAGACCGAGCCACACTTCCCCAAACCCGCCGCGCGACAAGAGCTTAATGGCTTCGACATCCTTGTGCTCGATTCGCACAGCCAAGAGCTCTGGATCGTTCCAGATCGACGAGGTACCCGTCTCGGTCCCCATGAAAGCAGTATTGATGGTGTCATCATAGATCGAGCCTAGTTTGTTGGTACTCACATCCGGAGCACTCGTTTTGCGGCGACGCAGCACCATGAACACGATGAAGCAGAGGACCAGCGCACCGCCGACGACTCCCAGTACGATCGCGAGCGTGTTGCTGCTGCTCTTTTCCGCTGCTGACACGATGCACACCTGGCCGGCTTGGCCGCTTTGCAAGTCCTTCGCTGCGTAGCCATCCGCGCATTGCGTGAGCGTAATCGTAGCCTCGAACTTGGGGAGCTGGTCCAGGAATGTGAACTGCGCGTCAGTGAGCTGGAGGTTGGTCAGGTTGCAGTCTTTCATCGACAGCGTCTTCAGCGTGGCGTTCATGTTGAAGACAGCATCCGGGATTTTCGACAACGAGTTCCCGGTCAAGTTTCTGAAAAGCAGAAATAAACGAGGAACCATGAGAGAAGGAACCACCACGATGCTAGACAGACAAGAAAAGAGGATACTTACAGAGACGTGAGGGAGGGAAGCACCGTCGTGAAGTCGGTCAAGTCGTTTTCAGCTAGGTTCCTGTAAAAGAATGCGAAACAGCGAGGGAGGGAGACGCAGAGTGAGCTTGCTTTCAAAAGCCGCAACGTGTCTGGACAAAAGCTGGGCGATGAGTAGGGACGCACAGCGACGAGAGGTTCTTCAGTCCAGAAAACGCCACGCTGGACTCGTCGGGGAGCGAGCTGAGATAGTTCTTGGAGAGATCACTATCAGAAACCCAACATCCAAACACACAAGCAGATAGTCAGACACCCACATCAACGCACAAGAAAGAGTCCTCTTCGATGTCACGCACAGGCTCTGGAGATCCAGTCCAGCGAGCGTGTCGGGGACTTGGTCAAGGTTGGCGTTAATGAGCGAGAGCCTCTTGATGTTCTTGGAGAGCGTAACGTTCTTCAAGATGTTGCGCAAGTTCAGATGCAGCAAGTACCTAGAAACCATACAAACAACGGCAGAGCGGGTTAACAAACAGGGAGGAGGGGAAACAAGAGCTTGACACGTGAAAGACGCACAAGGACGTCGCGGCGGCAGGCGTGTTGAAGAAGGTCTGGTCGAGCACCACCCTCTTGACTTCTCCGCGCGGGATCGAGAATGTTGGGCCACCTTGAAGCTGTCTGCTCATCACCACGACACGGGACGGTCAGCCTCAGCTTCCGTCGACAGATAAACATGACACAAAACGGCACTTACACAGACTGGACGTTCGCCGTGTCGTACTTGAGATCCCTGATCGCGGTCACGTACGCCATGGTGACCTTGTCCTGGTTCTTGATCGTGCTGAGCGCGAGCAGCCACTGCGAGCCGTACATGATGCTGTCCAAGCACTGGTACGTCACATCGCACGTGCTGCCGTCCGAGAGTTTGAAGTCCGCGAGGGTCGTGCATTTCGACGCCGCGCCGCCGATGTCCGTGCACTGAAGCGACTGCGAGGGCGAGTAGAGCACGCACGGGGACGACGACGGGCAGTCGGTGGGACACCCGACGCTCGTCAGCGTGTTCTCTGTGAGCGTCGTGCAGCTCGCCGCGTCGACAGTCGTCGTGAGCGCCGCTAGCGCCGCCGCCGCCATGACGAGCGCGCCGGAAGGTCTCATCTCTCTCTGGTGTTGGTTTCCTGTGCTGCGAGCAAGCGATTGAGTGCGGATGAAAAGCGTTTTGAGCGAATGCTGAACGCGACAGGACTTCTTCTTTCCATCCATTATTGCATTGTGCATTGTGTGCATTGTGTGCATTGTGTGCATTGCAGGTATTGCTGCTGCTGTTGATCGTGAAATATTGTGGAGATGATTTCGCCTATCCCTATCACGTTTTGTACCCAACGGTCACCTCCCTAGAATTAGAAGCAGCACTCGGTTTGGGTGAGAAAAGGAATCAGTCGGAAATCACACGAGTGTGCAGAGGAAAGTGCTGTGGCGCGCTCGAATCAGAGCCTCGCTCTAAGGCGCGCATGAGAATGACGCTCAGGGTTATCTGCTCCGATTGGCCGGGTTGCTGCAGAAACGATTCGATGGCGCTGTCACTATAGTCCTGTGTGTGCTTCTCTCTCCTCTTTCTGCAGATTGCGCTGCTTGAACCACCACGAAAATCAAAAATCGAATGCTGCCAGAATACTAGTTTGCCCTTTGATCTGTGAATTGACTTTGCAATCCAGAGATGCACCTTTTTTCTTCATGAAAGGGATGGTGTGGCTACTTCACACAAACCCTGCTCATGTCTGCATCCTTTCGAGTCTTTCATGCTGAAGTCTCGAAGATGTCTCGATCCGATCTACTCTGGTTTCTGTTTTTGTGCAGCGCTACACACACTTGTGTGTCTGGCCCACACAGCCATCTGGAGCAGTCTCTGGCATGTCACGGTGTCCGGCTCTCTCTCTCTTCTTATCTGATACCTCCCTCCTCCTGATACGCATCAGAATGCAAACGGAGGGAGACTTGGCGCATTCGAGACAGCAACCAAAGCGACAACGAGCAAACTGCACGATGATCACGGATGCGTACTCGCCCGTAGACGCCTCGGACCTGCGCGCGTCGTCGTCGTCGTCTGCGCTACTCCCTGAAGACTTCGCGACGATAGAGCTGATCGTCCACGACCTCGAGCAGGACAGCTCTGCGTCCAAACGCAAACGCCATGCGCTCTCGATGGCCAAGGGGAGATCCCGACAGCGTCAGGAGCTTGCCAACTTGCGGCAGCAACGCGTGCACCTGCAGAGCGTGCTGCAGCGAGCACTGGAGAACCAGCGACGGGGAGGAGAGATCGATGTGGAGCTGCTTGCGCGACCATTCGTTGCCCAGCATTGTCGTGCTTTCCGGGACACTGGCGATGAAATCAACGCACAAGTGTCGGCTGCGCACGTGGCATCACTCCTGAAAGCGTATGCAGCGGCAGTGGAGATGCAGAATTCGATCCACAATGAGAGTGAATCCACCCAGAAACGCATTGAGCAGCACCACATCTTCGAAGCCGCTCTGATGATCGACTCCTCGCTTCTTCTCATGGATGGTCCTGCCTCATCTTTGAGCTCAGCCGGCGATTCGCTCCGTTCGGAGTCTCCGGTGAGAGCGGAGGAACAAAACCTGCGAGGCATCTGGACGCACTTTACGGAGGACGAAGAGCCGTTTTACTTTGAGCCGTACCACCAGCACACCGCACACCGGTTGATCCGCGACATGTACCAGGAGAGCAAAGCGTTCAATTTGCGGTTTACCCAGCGACAGCTAAACTCAATCGAGAACCACTATCTCGGATGGAAAGTCCAGCGATCAGTGACGAATAGAAAGCATTTGCGGTTCCATTTCACGAAGCGAGTGGCTTGCCATTCCAGCTTCGATATGGCGAATGATCTGCTCAACGAGACGTGGAAGATGTTCCATTCGCCGGAGCTGTACGCGCGATTGTATCGCACCGTGATGGTTTCTCGCGTCGTGCAGCGAGTGGATGAGTCCACGAGTGTGATTTTGCGTAACTCCCCGAGTGATAACCGCACGCACCACGTTCGCATGGTGACGATGGTCTCCAAAGTGGAAGAGTACAATGAAAGCGGAGAGCGCTCGTTGTCGATATTGACGTTGGTGGTGGATCCGCCCCAGATTGCTCGCCAGAGTCGCAATGGCATCGTGTTTCTCCGCAATGCCTACACGTACATCTCGTTTACCGAGACGCAGGACGAGGTCACAGGGCAACCGATGGTGGAAATCACATACGGAGGTCACGGTGACTGTCCTAGTGAACCCCATGCCATGTATTTGCTGGTGGAGACAGGTGCAGTGCTGGTGCGATGGGAGCAAGTTGTCATGCCGATGCGGCTCGTTACTGCGCAGTGATCTCGGAAGTGTTTTAGCTGAGTATTTATTCCGGTCGGGTTCCAGGAACTCGATCCACATGCATTGGTGACAAACGCCAGGTCCGACGGTTCGCACCGAGCTCGGGGGATCTCGTTTGCTGCGCTTGGTTGCAGTTGCACGCGCAGTTGGAGACTCTGCACGTCGCGTCCCGTGGACACCAGCAGCGTGGTCGAAGCGTTTGCAGTAGTGGCTTGTGCGACACCCAAAATCCACCCCAAGAAGGTGAACAAGCGACAGAATCGCAGGATTCTTGGTGCGATGGGGGCGTCGATGTACTTAATCTGCGGCTCGCGCGTTTGCGTGTGATGGCGAAGCAGGGAGGGATGTAGGGAATATTAGTACACTCTATACTATATGTACACTTCAAATATTAACACTTCACTCTACGCACTTTGATCGGATCCGACCGAAGGATCTTCTTGGGGAGTAGACTCTTTCGCTTCGACATTCGCAGAATCCTGCTGTCTTGGTTTCTGATGGATCGATGGAAGAGCGTGATCCTCGACTGCGTTCGTCGAAAGTTGAGGCTTCTCGAGTCCCTGACTTGGTTCCGTAGGATCCGAGCGATTAGCAAGAGATCCGGTTGAGGATGGCTCTTCTCCTTGATCAGTCCAACGAGCATGGATCAGCAATTGATTGTAGCTGTGTGGACTCTGCTCTTCGGATGCACGCTGCGGTTCACCTCCCAAACTGTTGGCTTCGAGAAGTACATCGTCCGCTGCTGTTTCCGCTGATTCTGCCTCCTGGTCGGTTACTGGAAGAGAATCAGGAGTGGACGCTTTCTCTTGAGCCAACTCGGAGGCGTCCTCATGTGTCGGTTCAGCTTCGCGGTCAACATTCTCTGATGCGAAAGTCGACGCTTCTTCTTGTGCTGCCGCAGGGGTTTCCTCTGTTGTCAACTCTTCTTCGTGCTCAGCGAACGCATCTTCTGATACGGTGATCGATGCGTCCTCTTGTGCTGCCGCAGGGGTTTCCTCTGTTGTCAACTCTTCTTCGTGCTCAGCGAACGCATCTTCTGATACGGTGATCGATGCGTCCTCTTGAGACTGCGAGGTTTCTTCTTGTGCAGGTTCTTCTCCGTGGCGAGCTGGAAAGTCCTCTTCATTCGGCTCGCTTTCGGATGTGGAAACTATCTCCAGTTGCTCGGTGTTCAAGGAGGAACTCGACGCAGCACCATCGACTGCTCCATCTGATGCCAAACCTGAATCAGCCGGAGCAACAGTAGGGGAAACTTCCTCGGCTGATCCAGAGTTGGTGGACTCCTTCTGGATCAAATCAGCCTCATGGGTTCCATTGGACTCGCCTTCAGCTGGTCTAAAACCGTTTCTCTCGTACATGTACGCAAACGCATCGACCAGTCGGTTCACATAGCTTAACGCTTCTCGGGTCTTGTTGTTGGAAACGCCGTCGGGAAACTGACCCTTTTCGACTGGGGAATGCTCGCCAGGGTCTTGCGTCAAATTGTACACGCGATACTCGCCAGAGCCGTAAATGCCATACTTGAGCTCTCCGTGGCGCAGTCCTTTTGTATGACCATAGAAGGGGTTCTCCAACGCGACTGCTCGGTCCTCTCCACCTTCATTCCTTCGCATCATCGATTGGCCAACCCCATGCTGCATGAAGTTTTCGAGTCCAAGAAAGTCTGCGATTGTGGCCAGCATGTCGACCTGCGAGGTGACATCGTCGATCGCCATCCCCTTGTCCTGCTCGGCCAAGAAGTCGTCTGCGAGAATCATCATCGGGATATGGAGCCCCTCATCGTACACGTATGAAGCGACGATCGTCGGGTTGTCGTGCTCCATCCGCCCGTACCCATGGTCGCCTTCGATAATCATAATGGTGTTCTTCATCAGTCCTTTGCTGCGCAGATTTGCCACAAACCGACCCAGGGCTTGGTCGACGTAGTTCATCGCATTCACGTACTTTTCATTGTGCGCAGTGATGTACGCGGAGTAATTGGTGCTCGGTTTGAATGTGCTCGGGACAGACCACGGATCGTGACTCGAGATGGTGTAGACGTCCATGAAGACCGGCGTATTTCTTTCCGACTCGTTCTGAGAGCGCATTTCGAGGTAATTCTCGAGGGCTTCGAGAGAGACTGCGTCATGGTACCCCCACGAGAACGAGTCGTCCTCGGTCATGCTCTTTTTCCTCTCTTCCGATAGAAACTCCTTGAAGACGACGTCATCCACCAACTCGTCAAATGCCTGCTTACCGAGGAAACCTGCCCAGTCCTCCCACGCCAGAGACACTGTCGACCAAAACGTCGTATGATACCCGCGCAACTCTTTCAGGATGTGCGTGAGTCCGTAGAAGCGGAGTTGCGACGTGGAGTACGTGCTCACTGCCGATTCATCTGTGAGCGACGGAAGGATTCCAAATAGTGTCGACAAAAGGGTTCGAGACGTCTGCACGCACGGCGTGTAATGCTGTCGGAAGAGGATGCCAGTCGAGCTAATGTCATCGAAAAACGGAGTGACCGTCTGGTTGAACGCTTTCTTCTTCTCTCGACCGCCGACGACACCGACCTCGACGCTTCTCCACGACTCAAGATTGAGGAGGATGATATTCGGCGTGGTCACATTCTGAAGGGCGAAGCGTCTTTCACCAGTGTATCCAATCGTCCTCCTCCAGAATGGGTACTTGGCGGCGATGCTCCCGTTCGCAGCCAGTTCAAAATACTCGTTGACTCCGAGCGTTTTCTTCATGAATGGACTCAGCGTCTTCGTGTGCGACTCCTGCTGGCTCATGACGAACGCAGCGTGCGATTTCGTTGGCGGACGAAGAAAATTCTCCATCTCAAGCGAGAACATCGCGTTGGACATCAAGTAGATGTCGTTGCCATTCCCGTCGAGCGCGATCGTCGCGTTCAATGCCGACGCAAACACCAAGACACCGATTGCGAGACATCGAAAGGGTACCGACGTTGTCACAAATTCTAGCACCCATCCGAGACCCCCTCTAGCGCTGGACGTTCGAATGGACTGTCGGCTGTGGAGGCTCCGAGCTGGGTTTCTCGCTTGGGTTTGGGACCGGAACGGCGATCCGAATCGTGGCAACTCGACTTTCTTCTGGATGATCGCGTAGGTCCAGAAGAGGAGCGAGACGACGTACGTGGCGAGTCCCAACAGCACGCTGGTCGTTAGCACTTCAGGGTTGAACAGCGACGCCGAGAACTGGTCGGAGAACTTCATGTACATCTTGACGAACCCACGGTTGAGTCTCGGGTGGAACGTGATCAGCAAGCAGAAATCGGCAATGCACGCCAACGTGGCCCATAAAAACGCGAGAACAAGCGCGCAGGTCGCGATCGCGCGCACGATGGATCGAAAGACTCGCGCGACTCCGCTAACGCACTCGCTCGGGTCTCCTTTGCTATTGGACGCCAACTTGTCGGCAGGTGCCATGACGAAGTGGACGAGCACGAGCGTCTGCAAAAACACCGCAGCATCCTGCAAAAGTCCGAACATGGAGCCTTTCAGGACGCTGGAGAGCGCGAGCTGGTCCCAATTGCGGTAGATCATGAGCCACCGCGTGTACTGCGGAGAGAGGAAGAGGGGCGCATAGAACGCTGCGAGCCACGTGCAATACGAGCGCGGTCGGAGCTGTTGCTGCAGTTGTTGGGGGTGGGGTGAGTTCGTGGCAGGTTTCTTCTGACGCTTGCTGTCGGCTGCGTTTCCTGCAGCGATCGGCGGGACTTGCGCCTCAAGGTCTTGCATTGTTGCTGGCGTCCTTGCCGTGCTGCGATGGGTTTGCTCCAGCGCCGCCGACTGTGGTGAATGCAGAAAAGCTCGGCAAGTTGAGGTGTCGACGATCGCAGGGAAAGCGAGAGTGAGAGCGAGACGCACAGTCTGCATGGTGGCAGCGAGCGGCTCGTCTGGTCTCTGGCACGCAGAGCGAGATGTAGCATAGAGGGTGGCTCCATGTTTGAGATCATTCTGGAGTGCGAGGACTCATCCATCCAGCTGCACTTGATGATCACCGCATTTGTGACTCGCAGCTCGAGACGAGAGAGAGAGACGGCGAGTCGTGTCTCATCTGAACGACCGCCACTGCGAATGTGCGATAATGCGTAGGTCGTCGTTATTGTGTTTAAAAGCGACTGTGGTGCATGGTGTAGAAGAAAACGTGGATGCAAAGGTATGGGAAGTGCACAGGTGGACTAAAGTGCGGTTGCTAGAAAAGCTCTGGATCTGATTTCAGATGGAACCAGACCATCTGACCCCAAAAAGCATAGAAAAAACATTGAAAAAACACCTGGTTTGATGCCAATTTCCAACAAGTGCAAGAAAATCGGACAGCACAGCGTCGATTTGCTCTTGCGTTTGGATACAGCGGGTGTGGCGTTGGCGGATTCCGCGGCGCAGAGAGCACAGACGGGATGTGCAGATGTCCAGCTTCTACTGGATGGCAAAAGCGGACACCAGTGACGATTTGCCTCGTCGACAACGAGTTGAATCGGGATGAGCGATGGCTTTGCGTGTGTGAGTCCGCAGCACTCGGCGGTTGCAGGCAATGTCGTTTTTGTGGACTTTCTGGTGCAGCTGTCGTCGCGTTGTAGTTTCGAGGGTGGAGCCAATGGTGGCTGTCCGAGAGCGTTGCGCTCGTTTTTTGCTTTTCGGGTTTGTTTATGAAAAGGGTCGGCATGGGTTGGTGCTTCGATGTGTCGGCGCGGAACTGTCGATGTTGCGTTGCAGATGCGTGCTTGCCGAGTGGCGACGAAAGGAGGTGGATGGTGTGATGGTGAGTTGATCGAGTGTGACGAGAGCAGCGCTCTTTCCTGCGCCTTTCACTCATCGAAACGTGGTTTGATGGTTTGCTGGTGGTGTTGACACTAAATGGAAATCCGAAGTATACTGAAGCCTATATAACTCGCTGCACCATATCGTGACCTTTTTTGGCTCGGAATTGCTAATAAACTGCACATCATACAAACTTCCAGGCACATCTCTCTCCTAAAGTACCAAGCTTGAACCTGGCAACGAAGTCAACGTTTTCCGAAAAGAGTGTGTTTCAAACAAACTCC
>JAASGH010000288.1:0-21313 GCA_023334155.1 Globisporangium heterothallicum
AGGATCAGAAACTTCGCGGCGCGGTCCTTAACACTGCCGCAAGGGTTCATGTAATCGGCCTTGGCGTAGATCTTGCACTTCGTGAGCTTGGAGAGCGACGTGAGCTCAATCAGTGGCGTGTTCCCGACGGCGTCAAAGAGATCCACAGGTGTGTCGTATGGCGTCACCACCTTTTCTGCAATCGGGGATTTGGCGGACGAGGGTTGTTGTTGCTGTTGTTGCTGCTGTTGCTGCTGCTGGAGGAACATGCCGCTCGCGACGCCGCCCGCAAAGCAGCCGACGGGGAGCGCATAGCGACGTAGGGAGCTGCTCATTCTCTTTCACGAACTGATGGATTCTGACTCGTGCGTTTCATTTGGCAGTTTATGAAATGGTACGGTGTACCGCCAGTTACTCCCGAAACGGCTCTACTACTTATGGTGTTGGTTCATAAAGAACGCATATTTTACGATACGGACTGAGTAATATACGGCATTTGGTTGGAAGCACTCAATGTGGTTGCAAAGACTTCTCTTCGCAGCATCTCTGCCATGCCACAGTCGCGTACTTGCTCAGAATCGCCTCCAATCGTGTCACTAGGACGTGACATTGGTCCCCACGGTTTCCGAGTTGACGCCAATCCATTCGATTTTCGGATTATTGACATCGGTTCAGCAACCACTTTCTCCCTCCGATTCTCGGATCCGTTCACACTCACTGCAAATCGCTCTTTCGTCACGTGGTGGTCCAATTTGTGGAATGTAGCACGCAGATCCACAATCAGCGCCTTCACCTCGGAACCATCGATGCCACAAATGTTGCTCCACACCTCACCTCACAGGAAACTAGGAATCCTCCCGGAACAGCTCGACGAACTCGTTGATGTCCAATGTCGCGTTCGTATCCACATCGAAGCGTGCGATGATCCGCGCGACGTCTTCTTTGGAGACTTGGGTGCTCCCGCTTCGCGAACTACTGTCGTAGAATTTCTCATTGTACCGTAAGGCGCTGAAAAGCTCTTCGGCATCAATGTTCCCATCCCTATCGAGATCGTAGAGCTACATACCGATCACAAGACATCAGACCAGATCCATTCTCATTCAGTAAACACAACGACGACCACTCACCTGGAAAAGTGCATTCAGTTCTTTCAACTGCTCCGTCGAGAGTTGTTTCTTCTTCGCTTTCTTGGCTTTCTCCGCGGCGTCCAGTAATTGGCACAGGCGAGAGATCTCGCGAAGCACTCCCGGAGAAGCAGCGCCAAAAATCGCTGTGCAGAGCTCTTGCAGGTCGATATGGCCGCTGCGGTCGACGTCGATGCTGCTGAAAATGCTCATAATGTTCTCTTGCAGGTGCATTCCGTCAAAGAGACCCGCGCCATCGAGCAGTTCGCGCAACGTGATGGAGCCGCTTTGGTCTTGGTCGATCTTGTGAAACGTGCGGTAGATGTTGACCACATCGTCCCGGGAGTACGGACCAAACCGCTCCTGTCGCAAAAGCGCCGCGTCGGCCCGCATGCGGAGTTTTTTCTCCGCTGGGGTCTCCGTCTCAGTCGTTGCGGCTGTCGAAGCTCCTTCTGGAGTGGCGTGCTTGTTCCTCGTCGCGGTAGCGTTTGGCGATGCTCGCGTCGCTTTTGCCGATGAAACCGCGCGTCCCGTTGGCGTGCTCGAAGGAGCACGATTCACGGGTGCACTAGAAATTTTCTTGAGGTGGTGTGCATTGTTGTCATTGTGATTTGGATCGTCTTGCTGCGGCGATGGGGGGAGTTGCTGGCCGGAGGAGCCTCTGCGTTCGCCGACTGTCTTCAGTGGAGCAGCGCTCGTGAGAAGTACCGATGCGCGGTGCAACTGCTCCCGTTCGGCTTGCTGTTGCTGCAGCAGCTGGTCGTATTGCTGCAGAAGCTGCTGCATGGAGCGATGTGGAGCGACAGGAGGAGCCATCGGTTCTTGGTCCTGTCCTGCGGTGGTGGGTCTCCCCGCAAGAGGAAGCGCTGGGGAAGAGCGGGTGTGTCGGGTTGTGGATCCATGCAATGGCTTCTTCTTGGTGCTTCGAGGCGCGGCGCGATGCTTCGGAGGTTGATTTTCAAGGACAAGACACGTGGCGCCAAGCTTCTCCAGTAAAAACGTCGACGGCGCCAAATCCAGTTGCTCGCGCGACTGCATCTTGCGCAGTTTGGTGCCGCTGCTGGAAGAGACCAGGTTCTTCTGGTTGCGGCGCACATTCTCATGGTGCAAGTGCGTGTACATCTGCTTTTCGCGGTTGAGACTGCCCACAGCCCAGTTGTCTTTGTCTGCAAAGGGCAACTCCTGGACCGGGTTCTCAAGAACCGGCAACACGCTCGCATCCGCCGAAGCCATGAGCACGGCTTCTTCTTCGTGGGTATCGACTAGCGGCTCCGATTCGGTTTGGTCACGCTGTCCGCTCGACTGCTGCTGATTGTTCTTAGTACTCTTTTTATTCGCCTGCGATTTGCTTTTCATGATCGCTTTCATGCGTTGCTGGAATTTCTTGCGCTCTCGCTCCCAGGCGACTTGACGGGCGAGTTGGAAGTCGCTCTGTTTCCACGTGGCTTTCCCGTGGAGCTGGTCAAACAATCGATCGGCCTCGCTTGTTGACTCCCGCTCTGCATCGTCATCGTCTTCTTCGTGGATCCTGCTATGGCTGATGCTTGCGTCGCCTCTACTGTTTCTTTTTGAGCTGAACCCCGACAGCAGTTGCTGCTGCTCGGACTGCTCAGAGGGTAGTCCGAGCGCTGGCACACTCGCACTCGTCGACAGCCGTTGCGCCGAGCTTCTCCTTCGCTCGCGCGTCGCTGCAATCGCCGATTGATGGCGCGCGACGGCCACGCTTTTGAGTTTACTGGCTTTCATTTCGTTCCAGATTTCTTGTGCCTGCGCCTGTTTCGCCTGCGCGGTGGTCGCGAGATCGATCTCCCACTGCCAGGTTGCGGACCCATTTGGCGCGCCACCACCGTCGGACGCTTTCTGCGGTTGACCGCCACTTGTCAAGTTCCCCAAACAGGTGCCTTCGAAATCCCACACGCGGACATGTTTGTCGCTCGCGCATGTTAAAATCGCACGGGGCTCTTCGACTGTGCGCAAACATCGGATGTTGCCCTGATGAGCGGTCCATTTGGCCACGCACGCGACATCGGATGCCGCAACTTGCTGCTGCTGATGACTGTGACCGTCCCCGCTCTCCTCGCTATCGTGGTTGTTGCTGCTGCTGCTGTGCTTGCTGCGTAGTCGCTTGGCGTTCTTGCCCTGCCGCAAAAAACGTCGACGCGGGTTGTACGACCGATGGTGGTGCGACGGCAGACTCTCCTCCCGAAATGCGCGGACATAGGACTTTGCGATCACGCTGGAGACATCGGAAATGCAGATCTCGCCGTGGTTGCTGCCAATCAGCAGCAAAAAGCGACCGCGGCGGATATCGTTCGCCATCAAGTCCCCGCCTTCTTCGTCGTAAAACGCTTGGCAGCAACTGACGCTTCCCCCTTTCACGCGCTTACTGGGAGGACTGCTAGACGCAGGCGTTTCCGGTCCATTGGTGCCAACTCTCGGCAAAGAGGAAGAAGAGAGTACGGGAGGTGCTGGTGACAAGAGCAGTGGGTGGAAACACAGCAAGAGCGTCGTGGGTTGGCTTGGCGACAAATTCCAGATGCAGACCATACCGTTCTCATGACCCGAGAGCAGCAACGGGTACGGTTCCACGAATTCCAAGACATTGACGTCGCTCGCTGGCATCGAGTGCGACGCCAAGTCAGCAATGCCGTGGTTGGCTGTTGCTGCCGCCTCGCCTGTCGCTGGAGTGCACGCATCTTCCAGTAGGAAATAGATGTAATCCCAAATCTTGATCGTGCCATCGGTACTCCCACTCGCAAACAGCCCAAGCGGGTAGCAATACGCCAAGCACTTGATGTCGGTGTCGTGCGCGTCCGTGATGCACCGCAACAGCGAGTTTGTATCCGCGTTGTCGTCATAGAGCCGCAGCGAGCGATCCCACGATGCTGTCAGTACGCACTGGTCTTCTTTGCAATACAGCAATGCCGAGACCTGCAATTGATGCGGCGTCCATTGCTTTAAAATCGCGCCGTTGAGGTAGTTCAGTACGAACAGTTCGCCATTCTGCGTGCCAAAGACGATTTTCCGCTGGCGGGCGTCTAAATCCACGCACGTGATATCGGACGTCGTGATATTGCGGTACGTGCGGATCAATGTGCCGGAGGAGGCATCCCAGATGCGGATCTCCTTGTCCGTAGTTGTCAGCAGCGTGAACGAAACGCTGTTGTACAGCACGACGCTGGACGCCAAGATCTTTGGTTTCAGACGCACCCTCTGCAGGAGCTTGAGCTTGTGCAGACCAGCAGCCACAATGGATTGTCCGTTGTTGAGCACGACGAGCGAGTGCGCTTTCCACGGGTATTTTTCGCCGCCGATACGGAACGTCTGCAGACAACGGCTATTGCTCTTCTCGAGGTCGTTGTTCTCAATGGAGAGTATGTTTGCGAGGTTCCACCACTTGAACCAGCCTTCATCGTCCACGGTGATCGCCTGATCGGCGAGGAACGCAGCGGCGGTGGCAGCAGCCGCACTCGCTGAAGACGTCGAGGTGCTCATGCGTCGCTCGTGAAGACTCGCAAACGCAGAAGAGGAGATCAGCTGGATGCAGCACACGGGAGACGTGTGGCCCCACAACTTGAACACCGGCGTCGTCGCCAACGCAGAGATATCCCACCCGAGCACTTCGCACTCGAAACCGGCGCTAAGAAAGATTTGGTTGGAAAGTTTCGTGAGCAAGCGCACTCCGCGCCGATGTCCCTGGCGCACCGCTTTCACCTGCAGACTTTGCGTGTCCCACAAGTAGATCATGTTGTCCATGCCACAGGAAACCAGAGTCTCCGAATTGAGCACGAGCAGGTCTTGCAGCAGATCCGTGTGCTTCTTGAGCGTGGTGACGAGTGTCACTTCGCATCGTCCCTTGGCGTCGTGGTGTTTCTCTCGTTGCACAAGCCACACGGTTATCACCAGATCCGCCGAGATGGAGAAGAGGTGTTGCGCGGACGCATCCCACTCGAGAACTCGCTGCGGTCTCGGCGTATGCACGACGGCCATCGGCACGGGTGTCTCAAGCGCGCTTGTGCTCGTCGCCGTGAGGATCGTCGTCGACCAGAACGTGAGTCTCAAATCCCCTGCCGAGACCGCGAGCAGCTCCACTGCATTCAAGTACTTCAGCGCTTGCACAGGAGATCTCTCCGAGCGCACCTCGTCCTGGTCACGTCGGTAGCCTGCGATGTAACAGAGCGGGTGGAAATTGTTGACGATGTTGAGCGTCGGAGTAAACATACTCGCGCCATTGGCGTCGGATCCACCACTCGCAGCGACGCTATGCCTCAGCGTCGGATCACTATTCGCCACGCCACTCCTATCACCGCCACCGCTGCCGTTGGTGGTCGTGGATCCACTTCCACTACCGTCCCCTTCGCTCGGGAACAAGGTCGAGGGTTCGATGATCTCGACGACGGGACGTGTGTTTTCGTAAAGCAAAAGCCGGCGGAATTCAGGCACCAACTGCACTCTCTTGGGTGGACGATTCAGCGAATCCGAGAACCGCGGGTGTTCCTCGTACTGCAAGTCGCGCCAGTCGGCTTCGTCGCTGTTGGTGCCCATGCCGCCCTCGATGATCGCACTCGTGAACTCCTCCCACTCCATCGAGCCGTCGCCATTCACATCGACTTGCGCAAAAAGCTCGACGAGGTCTTCGATGAACTTGACCACGTTTTCCTGCTCCCAACTGACGCGATCCAGCATCACACTCACGAATTCCTCGAGCGAGAGTCCGCGACCCATGCGATCGAAGTCTTGCTTGAGCAGGTTCAGGTCCTCAAGCTGGAGACGCACCATGATGCCCAGACATGCCTGGTACTGAAGCAGTGCTGCCGCCATTTCGATCTCTTGCTTTGCACGGCTGACCTCGGGCGATGGAGAGCCCACGACCAGACTGCGATTGCCCTCTTACTCTTGAAATGACGCAGCGAGGGGATCCTCTCGATGACTGCGCGTTGCCGTTTCAGGGGATTATTATTATAGAAAATGTCAACCGCTTTGGTGTGTAAGTGGGGATCGTGGAGGGGGAAAGGTGACCCGATGTCTTTGTGGCATCACTGTGGAGCATCGCCGAAACAGGCAGGACAACGAGTCCTCCTTCCACAGCGAAAATGGCACTCTCGCCCACGCAGTACAAAGGACTTCCGCCTCGCTCCAATGGCGCCAACCCGACGACTTCTTTCACGAGCACTTCTGTCGCGCACTCGCCGTACAATGCGAGTCCTCGGACGACCAAACACACCGTCGTAATGAAGCAACTGGTCGCTACGGCAAATGCGAGTGCAGCAGTGCCGTCTTCCGTCCCAAAGCGCCCCATGTCCGCATCTCGCGTCGCGCCAACGTCAGCATCCATCTCCCAATCGACACACGCGCCAGGATACTCGAGATCTCGACCAGCGAGTGCCAGCAAGGCACGGCTCGCGACAGGAGCGCCACCCCACCAATCAAATCCAAATGTCGGCGTCGAGACCATCGCGTCCCCATCGAAAGGCATCGAGGTCGCCTCAACACCAACAGCAAGAGACCCGACAGGAGTCAACTCCCCACCACGATCGACTCCAAACTCGCCTCGAGCGATCGCGAAGATCTGCCAGAGGATCCACATCGAGCAGCAGAAGCCGCCCGTCCCCATGCACTCAACGGAGAAAGCCAAGCTTCGCGCGTTTCTCGCGTCCTGGCAGGAAGAAGAGCCAAGTTTCCGATCGTCGATCCTGTTCTCGGAGACCACGTTCGCGCAGGCGAAAGGTAGAAATGCATCCGAAATGTGCTGTGTTGATCTCAATATGCTTTGCAAATCTGCTTCTTGATGTTATGGTGGTTTCTGGTTGTGAATATTTCGCAGCCATGGTCGCCGAGTTTCCTCGTCCGAATGCGTTCCTGTCGGCGATCGCATACGGATCGCTCGAGCAAGTCGGTTTTGCACTTGAAAAGCAGTACCCGTTTCTCAGCGACGTCATCAGGTACGCTTACCCGTTGATCTTGCTGCTGCGCCGTCCTGCAGGGAAGCAGTACTTAACTTCTCGAACTGCTGGTGAGTGAATAGCGAAGTAGGTGCTGCGATCTACTCGAACTTCAGTGAGTTGCTGGAACAACAGCTGGGGTGTCAGCCGACGAGCCACGAGCGCAACCGGTTTCTCTTGTACTTTGAGCATGGCAAGCACTGGTTTCAAGAGCTTGTGGAGCAGAAGCACCGCAACGAGACGCTGCAATTCACCACAGCGGCTTCAAAAGATGAAATCCAACGGCTCAGCGAGAAGCTGAAAGCGCACCAAGTCGCTCAAGTCCTCGAAACCATGCACAAGAACAACAGTGCGAGTAGCACCAGCAAGGGTAGCGCCACTACTCGAGCAGCTGCCGAGGTAGCAGCAGCCCATGAAGATGCTTTCAACGCGTGGTTCGATCCCGGGAACCGCTCTCGTTTTCGGTTCCCGCAGCTGCGCAACTTGTTGTATGTGGACGACCACCCGGTGACGGGAAAATTGGATTTCCAACCCGGAGACTACGACTTCTGGCCGTGCTGCGAAGAAATCTTGCTCGTGTTCCAGTCGCTGCCTCCGAAAGAGGCGCTCAAGATCCTGTGCTCGCTCATGGAGAAAGCGGGGGAACTCGGATTGCCCGTGTTGGGGGAAACGTATGCCGTTGCGGTCGATTTGCTGGACGAACGAGAGCGCCGACAGTTTCTCCGCGAGTATTTCCGACTTGTAGCGCCAAATGAGCTCCAGGATGCGCTCCAGGAACGCGACGAGTGCAATGACGAGAAGCGCTGGCAGATGTTTGTCGATGAGCTGAAGGATCGCCTTGGACTTGCGTTGGATGGCGAAAGCGAAGGCGCTTTCGTTGCCAGTACTTCTCCAACAGACCTTCGTGGGAAGAGCGCCGTGAGTGCAAAGAAACTCGAGCGATTTCACACCAACGAGGCGAAAATCGGCGCCAAAGTGCACGAAATGATGGACCTTCTCGAAGACCTCGCGGCGGAAGCGTCTCTTCTTGACGGGAAGCAATCGGGTTTATCTAGTGAGCTCATGAACAGACTGCGCGAGTACGAGAATCCCCTGAAACGCGTGGAAAAGGCACGCGAGTTAATGACGAATGCGAGCAACAACAAGAATCTCCACATCTCGCCGGCTTCGACGACGATGACGAGTGAACCGAAGCACTGCGGGTGTCATTGCGGCAAGCACCGTCTGATCCATGAAGACGACGAGGTAGCGAGACCTACGGCCGAAGTGATTGAGGAACAAGATGGAGAGGGTTCGAGCGACGCGAAGAAGAGAAACTCGTCGTCTCGGAAGTCGATTTCCAAGCGTCCGCTGTCGGCAAAGCGCAAAAACGCCGTCAGCTTTGGCAACCGTCTTTCCTCGCCTCGCAACTCGGTCACAGCGATTCGCATGTTCCCATTATCTGAAGTTTGCCACTTACTCAGCGCGATCCTGCACCTCAAATTCTCGCGCGATGCGACCGAAGCTTCCGCTGCGATCGCTGCGGGTGGTGGGAAGGACCCGACGCCGATTCTGCTCATGGAAGACCGATGGAGCTTCTTGCGGCGCAACCCAAAGCTGGTCACATTCAAGACGCTCGCGAAGGACTACCTGGTGCGGAAGTATGGCATCAAATCGATCGCCGTGATGCATACGATGCAGCTCGAGCGCTCGCTCGTGCATTACAGCGCGATAGACAAGCACATCCGAAGCGAGCTTTTCGCGTGGTTCCTCGGTGCCGACAAGCTGCGGCTTCAGTCCAAGGACCACGCGTTCCAGTTCTTCCAGAGACTCGTGAAACATGTGATGGGCTTGTTCACGAAGAAGCCAAGCGTGCAGCTCTCGTTTTCGACGCTGATCTCCGTGTGGACCGAGTACATTGGCGACGGCGAAAGCTCCAGTGGCGCACTAGTGCGCTACTTGACGCCAGCACACGCGGTGGACGCCTGCAACCTTTCATTCCCTGTGAGAATGAAGGAAGCCAGCGAATACGCTGGGTTTCTGGAGCGTTTGTATCGGTTGGGACTGGATCGCGACCAGGTCGAGCTGGAAACGTTCTTCAAGAAAGCGATGGAGGTCTGGCAAATCGTATTTGACCGCATGGTGAGCGAGGTGCTGGCCACTTTGGACGCGGGTTGCGATGAGTTCGACTTCGACGCGTTCACGCGGATCTTGGTGCGGAACGACTTGGAGCTCACTGGAGGAGAGCGACTGGAGATCTTTGACCTGCTGTCGCTGGAGGACGATGAATCCGTCGTCACCAAGAAAAAGCTGCTCAACTTTATCTTGGAGACGAAATATCTGCGCTCAAGTGGGTGAAAGCAGAAGCAGTTCCCTGGCAAAAAGAAGGAGCAAAACAACGACAGCTATGGTATAGATGGATGGATGTATTTACCAGTTTATAAAATGCGAGGTGGAGAGTTGATGAACGAAAGTGCAGAAAGAGAGCAATATAATACTTCTTCTATCGGAGGACGTTTCCACTCAGAAAAATGGGTTTTTCCCGCCTCCTTGTAAGTTCACAAATGGTTGATTCAGTCCGCCTTGCTGCTGCTGCTGTGGTGGTTGCTGGTGTTGTTGTTGATGCTGATGCTGTTGTTGCTGCTGCTGCTGCTGTTGTGGGAATCCGCCCATAGGGTTCATCATACCGCCTCCCATCGGATTCATGCCCATTTGCTGTCCTGGGAACCCCATCTGCGGTGCTGCACCTATTCGCAACAAAATAGCAACACAGGACGTTCTTAAGAGCAGGAACCAGCAACGCGCACAGCACACATACGCAAGTCAGTGACACTCGTTCGCGTACCTGGGAACATGTTGCCCATCATTGGGTTTCCGCCTTGTGGCATGCCACCAAACATTTGGTTCTGCATTGGGTTCATCATCATGTTTGGCTGTTGGCTCATCATTGGGTTCATGAAGCCACCAGGTTGTTGCGGTGGTGGCATACCACCCATCACGCCCATCTGCATTGGGTTCATGGACATGTTCGGCGGAGCCATGCCGCCCATGCCCATACCTCCCATGCCCGGCATTCCCATCGGCGCTGGTGGCATCATGTTTTGCTGTGGTGGGAACGCATTCTGCTGCTGCTGCTGCTGCTGATGTTGGGGTGGACCACCAAAGCTCGCCATGATGTTCGCCATCTTGTTCACGTGCTGGTTCGCAGGCGCTGGCGTCGCAAACGCGTCCGTGAAGCTGCCAGTGTTTCCGGAGCTGCTCGAACCCGAGAAGGAAGCCCATTCGTCCTGCTTTGGCGCTTGCTGTTGCTGCTGCTGCGGTGGTGGCTGGATAGCGACAGGTTGTGGCGCTGGCGTTGGCGAGCTAAACGCGTCGAAGCTGAGGATGTCTTGGGTCACAGCTGGCGCCGCACGCTGCGGTGGTGCTGCGGCGGGTTCAGCGCGACGCGACGACGAGCCTGTTCTGCTAGACGAAGAGGAGGTCTCCGCCCGGGAGTTCGTGCGCGAGTTCGTGCGCGAGTTCGACGACCGAGCATCTCCGCGGCGGTCGCTTCTGCGGTCGCGATCACGACGGTCGTCCTCGGAGTCGTCGTCTGAGTCGTGTTTTTTGGATCGTCGGTCGTCTTCGTGGCTGATGAAGCGCTTGCGCTCGTACTTTTCGCGGATCCACATCTCTTTCTCGCGCACCGACGAGTGTTCGTTCGGGATACGGTAGTCGCGCGGCACGTTCGCTTCGTAGTACTCTTTCGCGCGGCCATTTCCCCATTTTTGCATTTGCTGAGCAATAGTCACACACAATGGTCAGTACGCTTACATTCGTCCACACACACGAACGTGAGAGCAAACCATGTGCGACTACCTACCGCAACTTGTTCGGCCGTCCACGAATCGAGGTTCACACTGCGGACAAATGTCAAGTGCACGCCGAGACTACGGTGGATTCCCGAACACGCGATGCAGATGAACACCCCCAAGTTAATCGACGCCCAGCGAGGACCTGCACACACACACACAATCGCGTTAGCAAGCGAATGGATGCGGCATCCGCGCCACGCAACGCGGCGTTGTAAAGCAAGCGAGCGATCGCGTACCTCGGCATCCGCAGTCGGCGCAGAATTTGTTTTCCTCGCGCTTCGTGAGTTCATCGAGGAGCTTCTTGAGCTTCACCTGGTCGTCCACGGGCTTCGCGCCACCACTGCGACTCATTATGCTTGCTGGCAAATGTAAGAGAGGGGAAATGTATTGGGGGAGGGTGGCGTTGTGCGGGGGATGTGTGTATGCGGATTGCACTCGGGTCGCCGAAGGATGTGGACGCAGGGCAAAGTTGCAGAGCAAGCGATCGAGCGAGCAAGCGAGAGTGCAAGGCGACGGCCACGCGCTCACACAGTAGCGCTCAAGCCAAAACGCGATTCTGAAACTCCTCCCCCTCTCTTCACAAACACCCAGCGACCCAAACACCCGGATGTCGAAACGGACAGCAGCGTGGGTGTTCAACCTGTGTGTCCCTTTGCTTTAATGACGTTCACTGTTGAAGGGGATGCAAGAGAGGGTGAACATATATTATTTTGTACCGGTTTCCAATGCGATGCACTTTAGTGCCCGCGCCTCATCAATCCCGCACTCGAGTGCCTCATCAATCGATCACGCATCCCAAAAACACACCTTTAATAGCGCGTACCATGAGGTATCGAGACGGAGTACCACACTCTTTGCGGATGTTGCCCATTTGCACGCGGCGGACTCACTATAAAGAGGGCGACGCACTATAAACGTCCCGCTATTCCGATTGTGTCTTCAGATTGGTGCTGCTTATGCGCATTGAAGTTCGTCCAAGTGCAGAGTTCGCGCGCTCTTCTCTCGCTCTCCTCACGCTCTGCTTTGTGTGTTCTTCAACGAGGTCGCGCTGCGCCACACGCCAACCTCTGCGTCTGATATCCCCCTCATTCGCCAATTTGTCAGCTGAGACTCAAGGGAGATCCAAGACTCGACAACCGAGCGAGCAGAAAAAAAGAGATGTCGAAACCCCGCCAGCTCGTGAAAGACGCGACCCACATCGTGCGCGACATGCTCGACGGCATCGTCGCGGCGCACCCGCACCTGGTGCTGGTCAAGGGCGAGAATGTGCTGCTGCACCGCGAGTTCCGCAACATCCGCAACCAGCAAGTGACGCTGCTCTCCGGAGGTGGCAGCGGCCATGAACCCGCGCACGCTGGGTACATCGGCGAAGGCATGCTCACGGGGGTGATCTGTGGCGGCGTGTTCGCGTCCCCATCGACCAAGCAAGTGCTCGCTGCGATTCGACTCGCTGCGGGTCCACAAGGGTGCTTGGTGATCGTGAAGAACTACACGGGCGACCGTATTAACTTTGGACTCGCTGTGGAGCAAGCCAAGGCCGAAGGTCTCAAAGTCGATATGGTGGTCGTGGGCGAAGATGTCGCTGTCGTGAATGCGAATGCCGGGCGTCGCGGTCTCAGCGGCACTGTGTTTGTGCACAAACTCGCGGGTGCGGCTGCGAAGTCGGGAAAGGACTTGGACGCGATTGTCGACCTTGTGAACGGCATCACGTCGGCGAACAAAATTGGCACGATGGGGGTTGCGATCAAGCCGTGCTCGCTGCCAGGACAGGAGGACCATTCCCGCGGTCTTGGCGACAACGAGATGGAAGTGGGATTGGGTATTCATGGCGAACCTGGTATCGAGAAGCGCGAGCTCCAGGATGTCCCGACGTTGACCGATATGCTGCTCGAGAAGATCATCAGCAAGAGTTCGCCGGTGGGGTTGAAGCTCTCGTCGGGCTCGAAATGCGTCTTGATGGTCAACAATTTGGGCTCCACGACCACCATGGAGCTCTTCGTCGTGACCAAGTACGCGGTCCAGGCGCTCAAGAGCAAGGGCATTGAAGTGGAGCGTGTGCTCGTCGGTTCGTTCATGACTGCCTTGGACATGGGCGGGTTCTCGCTTACGCTGTGGAACTCGAATGGCGACGCTGAGCTTCTGCGATTCTTCGATGCGCCGACGACTGCGTCTGGATGGAACTTCACCAAGTATACTGCGTCTGGTCTGAACGTGGACTCTGGGAGTGAAATTGAGCCTGCAGCACCTGTGGCTGTCGCAAAGAAAGCATCGTCTCGTCCTGCGCAGCTGACCGAGAATGGTCGCTTGCTTGAGAGAGCCATCCAAGCTGCTTGTGAGAAGCTGATCCAGAGTGAGCCTGAGCTGACGCTATGGGACTCGAAAGTGGGCGATGGTGACTGCGGCACGACGTTCAAGGGAGCGGCAGAAAAGATCCTCGCCGACTTGAAAGCGCACTACCCATTGAACGACCCAGCGCAAACGTTGCTGGAAATTGCGCAATCGGTCGGCAAAAGCGCCGGTGGCACATCCGGTGTCTTGTACGACATCTTCTTCACGGCGGGAGCTTTGAAGCTTGAATCATTCCAGGAGGCTGATGCTGCGGCGTGGGTGGCGAGTTTCCGTGCTGGGATCGCTGCGATCCAGAAATACGGCGGAGCCCGTGAAGGTTCGCGCACGATGCTGGACGCGCTTTTGCCAGCGGAGCGCGCGCTTGGCGAGCCATCGAAGGACCACAACGCGCGTGCGCTGGTCGCTGCTGCGGCCGCGGCTGCCCAGGACGGTGCCGAAGCCACCAAGAAGATCCCAACGAAGCAAGCGTTCGGACGAAGCGGGTACGTTGGCGAGGCTTTCAGCGCCGACATCCCAGATCCAGGCGCGAAGGCTGTCGCGTTCTGGATCTCAGCCGTTGCCGACGCGATGCAGTCCCAGTAAGCGAGAAACGAGTGTGGAAGCACAAAATGCAAGCAGGATGTGGTGTGATTGCATGGAGTAGTGTAGCGTAGTTGAAGGAGGTGTGTCTTGTGTTTGTTGGCTAGACACCGGGAGATCAAAATGCAAAACAAATGAGAGCAGTGTGCGTTCGAGCGTCAGCACTCTGCATCGTCTTGCTCGGTCGGTTTGTGCCACCGCAAAGCTCGTTTGGTTTCCTGAGATCTGAGAAAAAAGGACACAATGGAGAAAGGGATCGCTCCGGGGTTAAGCGCAAGGTAGTCTGCAGTCCGTAGCCAGATCGTTTCGCTCTCTCTCCTGGACAGATCTGGCCAGTCCAGCTGTCGGATGCGCATGCATGCGGACAAAAATGGAGCCATGACAGGACAAGGATCAAGTCACCATCGAGCCATTACCATCCAGCAGCGAAACCAACACTACTACTGGTATGCTAGAAAAAAGAAAAGCTTCAACGGCGCCTTTGACAGCGCATTAGGAAACTGAAGCGCTACGTCAGCGCAGCATCCACGACTTGAGCGAGCATTTTGTTGTCCTTTCCCAGGAGGGTGCATCGTTTCCCAAAACATCCCAATCATTCAGTGCCACATACAGAATGCGAAAAACGTGGGAAAGCATGCGACAGCGATGGACGAAATGCACCCACAATTCCAAGACCCGACGCACATGTTGTTCACCCAGAAACGCGAGTGAATAAAGAAGAGACGCACCGAAGTTGGCAATCGAGCGTTTCGTCCGAATGACTCGGTGAATGAGGGGACATTTACATCAACAAACCGAAAACAGCAGGTGAGCAACAGAGAGAATGGATTTCTTCGCAGGATCGCACGCACATCGGTGCTGAGTATGCGATCGCCCAGTTCGCCAACCATTCGTTTCTCCACATCCTTTTGCGCTTTGATGCAGTTTGTGGGTGTTCCTTTTTCTTCTTCTTCTATTTTTTTGTTTTTCCCCCTCTCCTGTGATAAGCTGCACCACATCGGACGTCGTGTTTTGAACTTTGGAAGCCAAACCTTGTCGATTACCGATTTGCTCCACATTCCTTCCTTTCTCTCGCCCATCAACGGACATGAAGCAAAACGAAGCAAAACGAAGCAAACGAAAAGCCCAAAAAAACCACATTGCTGAGCGACCGACCAAGCGCGTGTGCATACAGACAGAGAGAGAGTTGGTGTGCGTGCGGTCCACGCAAATATTGAGATATACAGATCCGAACACCGTATCGTGCGTCCGTCCGTTTGCGAGTGTGTTCTCGTCCCGCAACGCCTGTCTATCGATCGATCGTCGGCAAACCCGCAAATCCGCAGCACGGTGCGCGAGTCGAAAGAGCCAACGAACCACACACACACACACACTCATACACGCGCCAGGTGTTTTTTGTTTGTTTGGGATATTTCATTTTCGCGTGTCTGGTTGTTTTGGAGTGAAAAATCCAGGGATACTTGTCGAAAAGCGGTCCCGAAACGTGCAACAATCGAACGCAGCTTGCCTACACAGCCTTCACGCAATACCAAGCAGCAGCGCATCCGAGCGTCCCTCTCTCTCTCTCGCTGTGTGTCGGGAGTGTGTAGGTGCAAGTGGATCGGCTGTCTGGATATTCCATCCAGCGACAGCGTCGTCGTGCACCAAAAGATCGATCACTCGACGCGCCACCATTGGGGGAAGCGAGACCACAATCACATTGATCCGTCCAACCGATCCAGCCACCTATGACGACCTGCCTCACAAAAAGCCATCAGATGTTGGCGGTGGTCATCCTTCTATGGACCTGCGTCTCTACATTGGCCGTATCCACATCCGCATCGTCGTCGACAACACCGTCCCCGACCCCACAAGCGACTCCCACCGACGGGTGCTGTGCGAAGTGCATCGGCAAGACCACGGATCTCCCGTACACATACGACCCCGTGGTCCACACGCAGTGTTCGGCCGCAAAGGGTGTCTGCTGCTACAATTGCGGTCAGGACTCGGCCGCGCAGATCAATATCGTGAATGCGGACTACGGGGACGACGGGGTCACCCCGCAGGTCAAGGCGGGTGAGTGGGTCCAAGTGGCGTGGCCCAACATCGCGCGTGTCACGTACGAATTCTACCAGCCCAACCAGAACAAGACCACGACCGTGCGCAATGGCAGCTCCGAGGCGCGCATCAGCGGCGGCTATTTCTACATTTGCGCCAAGACCAAAGGGTATATGTATGTTCGTGGGTGGGGGCAGGACCCGTGTCTCAGTGCGACCACGGAAGACAAGATCGAGGTATGTCTCTGCGTTATTGTGGGAGCCTGGACCTTGATCTGCCTGTGTGCGAGACTAACGTTTCGTGCCTGCCGTCTCGTATGCATACAGATTATCGCCGGGAAAGACAGCGCGAGCTGCGGTCGGTTGCCCAACTCGGACGAGGACGAGTCGACGAGTGGCTCGAGCTCGTCGCATGCCGCAGCCAATACTAGCTCCGAGCAATCGGGGAGTACCCAGACCGTGACCAAGAACGACATCGAAGAGACGTGCAACACCCAGCGGGCAAGTGTCGTCGTCCAAGCCGATGGTGAGGGGAAACGCATCGAGTATGCGTGTTTGGGGTGGCGTTCGTTGGTGCTAACTGATCCCTTGCTTTCGTGGGTTGCTTGTAGGCACAAAACAGTGTGTCTGTGCTGCTGAGTGGACGGGACCGCCGTCCTGTGGTGGGTTTCCGTGGTGGAAGATTGCAATTACGGTCGGAGGTGGGATCGCGGCGGTGGTACGTCTTTCGTGTTTTCCTTTCCCTGCTTGCTGCATCTGACTGGATCCAGTGTTCTTACTTGCATGCTCTGTGTGTGTGTGTTTACTCTTGGCGCAGCTCTCCATTGTCGTATCGGTGAAAGCGTATCTCAACGCAAAGAAGGCAAACAAGGCGCGGGCAACAGGAGAAGCCATTCTCGGGTCCGACTCGATCACAATCGCAGGGAGGGAATCGATGGGTCCGCGGAGGCCAAGTCACGAAGGATACGAAACCCATCGCGGATCAAAAGAAACCAAAGAGCTCTCTCTTTAAATGCAAGAAGAGAACATAAGTTATACGCTCCTGTTGGTCGTTAGTATGTGCTTGAATATGGTCATCGCGGCACGTTCCGCGTGGTGTCCACAACTCTGAAAGCCAAGCGCAAGCAGCCACTCGACCGACGCAGTTCAGTCACTCAAAGTGAGCGGATGAAGAGATCGGTGGCAGGAATCCTGACGCTGTTTCTGAGGCAACTATCCTCTGACCCATTTTTGTATGCGAGAATCCACTCTTTGGATTTTTCCTTTTTGCAAAGGTTATCAGTGCATAAAATGCACACAGAATAGACACTTTGATGTCCGATCTCTGTAGGGTGTTTTATACCGTACCAGATGTGCTCGATTTATGTGAACTGCCTGATTTATGGGTTATCGCAGTTTCTGTTTTTGAGTGTGTGTGTTTTTCTCGGTTCCTGACGCATCTGCATTCTCACAACTGCAGCAGTCACTTGACCCAAACAAATGGGTTACTCTCTCTTCCCACTTTAGCACCCACACATCCGCATCGCTCAGCAAGAAACGTAACCGCTCCCAGTGAACAACGAGCATTGCACCACATCTGCGCATTTCGTCCTCCATGCCGATGACCGCGATGCGTCTTCGTGCACGTAATGGCGCCACGACCCGCCAGTTCCTCTTGGGCATCATCGCTGTAGCAGTTCACTTGGCTACGACGACGCTCTTCGTGGCTGCAGGGTGCTGCGATACGTGTCTCGCGCAGACCGATGCGTCGCATGCAGTGATCACGTACGACCCGCTCATCCACGACCAATGCAGCGTCGTGAAGGGCATCTGCTGCTACGAGTGCGCATTCAGCCACGGGAACGTCAACTTTGGCGACGGCGTCACATTCGACGACGACAACAACGCTGTGGCGACGGCGGGGACACCCATCACGTTCCAGTTCAACGGCGTTTCTCGCGTCACGTACGATTTCCTGCGCGAGAACCAGAAGAAGACGAGTTTCGTGGGCAACCAGAGCACGCAAGCCGACAAGAGCGGCGACGTGTTCTCGATCTGCGTCAAGACCGCCGGCACGATCGCGTTCCGAGGCTGGGGCACAGATTCCTGCAAGCAGGTGACGACCGAGACGACGGTCACCGTCAAGACCGCTGCCGATGGCGCTTCCGCGGGCACGTGTGCAGCAGTCGCTACCGTGAAGCCAGCAGATACCAGCGGCAGCTCCGACTCGCCGTCGCCGTCTTCCTCGAAGACCCCGACGCCGAACCAGTCCGTGGACTCGCTCGGCACGGACACCTCGACGAGCACAAGTGGGAAATACGATGTGAAGAACTGCAACCTGAACCGCGGGTCGGTGATCTCGACTTCCGACGGCACCAAGATCTGCGAGTGTGCCGGGGACTGGCGCAACCCGCCCGCGTGCGATGAGTACTCGTGGACGAAGACGATCCTTACGATCGCCGGCGCTGTTGCCACTGTGGTACGTCCAAGCGCTCACTCATCTCTTTTGATTGATGCACCTCATTATGACGAGTGCATATATGCTGACTTGTCTGTCTGCCTACGTACTTGTAGCTCTCGATCGTAATCTCGGTGCGCGCGTACATGAAAAGCCGGAAATCCAAGTCCGCGACCGAAGACAACGACGTCGATGTGGACGACCGCGTGTCCGAGGAAGTGCTGCGGATCGACCGTCGCTCCCCGAGCAAAGTCCCCACCCCCAGCTCGACGAGGACATCGACGTCGACCGCTGCGAACACCAAGCGCTCACCTGATACGGCGCTTGGCGACATGACGCGAGTGAAAACCGTCCGAGAAACCACATTGTAAGAGCACACACACACACACACAATATACACTACTACTTCAATACAAATACGATAGATGATGATGGAATGATCGCGCGCATCTCTCTCTCTATACAGGACCTTGGGGTATGACCCAAGGTTGGATGCACTCTATTTTGTTTATGGTAGTATATATTGATTTCCTTTGCACGGGTGGACAAGAAGTGGTGCCAGAAGTGAGCTTTGCAGGACACGCTGGCGCTTGGGGAGCACAAGAAGGAAGCAAAAGGAAAGCGAAAGCCACGGTAGACACGCTCTTGCCATCGGAGCGCGTCGACTCTGCGCTTAGAACTTAGAACTTGGCGACGTTGCTGACGTCGTAGATACCAAAGTATTGCTCGTAGGTCGTGGTCGAGGTCATGAACGTGTCGTCGCTGCGGCGGTCGTACGCCATGAACCAAAAGTGTGGACCGGTCTTGTCCGCTGGCGACCAGCCCGAGACGGCGTTGTAGTAGGTCTTTTGGTTCTCGACGCTTGGGATGTTGGCAGGGTAGGCTTCTGGCGCGTTACCCGCCGACGGCCAACCCGTTTCCGTCAAGCGCAGCTTGGTCTTTTGCGACGCGTACAGCTCGTTCACCTGGGTCCATTGGTTGTCGAGCAATTGCAGCGGGCTCGACGCATCGTAGCCAACCGTGAAGAACGGGTAGATGTTCACGCCGACAAAGTCGCACGCGCTCACCAAACGGTTCAAGTCCGTGGTGTAGGTCGTGTCCACGAGCGCACTGATGCGTTGCGAGGTGCCGACGAGCACTTTGCCCTCCGCGACGCCAGCGGCAGCGAGACGGGTCTTGATGTCGTTCACCTTGTTGATCACATCGTCGAAAGATTGGTCGCCACCGGCGGTGTTGAGGTCTTCGTTCCCGACGATGATCGCTTCGACCGTGTCGGGGTAGTTGGCCGCACCCTTGACGGCCTCGGTGATCTCCAACTCGTTCCACTCCGCGTTGTCGTACGTCGCGAGACCGATGTACACCTTGAGGTTGTACTTGGCCGCGTACTCGGCGACGTTGAAGCCGTAGTATTGCGAGTGGTACGTGCGGATGTACGAGAACTTGGCGCTCAATTGCGCAAGGTCCGTGTCGAGCACGGAGCCGAGTTGGGTGCCGTCGCCGCCCGTGAGTGGGTACAGCGAGCTGTGCATTGGCTCGTAGCACGTACCGAACGCACCCGATCCAGTCGACGCCGCTGGAGCCGCGGTGGTGGTCGCTGGGGTTGGCGCTGCCGTGGTCGCTGCAGGAGCATCGGTCACTGGAGCGTCGGTCACTGGAGCGTCCGTCACTGGAGCATCCACTTGCGATGCATCACCTTCCTCGGTGGTGGTGGTAGGAGCTGGCGTGGCGACGGTGGTGGTGGCCGCAGGAGTCACCGTAGGGGTAGCAGCAGCCGAGCCATCAACCACGGTCGTGACAGTCGTCGCAGGCGTCACGGCTGGAGTCGGCGTAGTCGCATCCGCTGGGATCTCCGCGTAGCAGCCTCCCTTTCCGGCAGCGACCACGGGCGTCATGGACGACGATGCCGCCAATGCGACGGCGCAGACCAAAAGTGAGAAATACGAGCGCATGCTGTTTCTCCTTGTGTGTGTGTTTGTTTGTTTTTGCCTGTCGAGCGTCCTGTGGTAGAAAGCGCGCAAAAGCGAAAGTGAGAGGGTAGATGCAGCTGAGTGACGCCTGCGCAAACCTTGTTGTTCCTTTGCTCCGCTTGGATATTCTTTCGCTCTCTCCTTTACAATCCAATAAGGACACTGCATCTCATGCCATCACATCACGTCGCAATCCAACAACAACAACAGCAGCAAAAAACAGCAAGATCCGAGCAAAGAAGACGTGTTGCTCGGCTCTCACTGCGCGGTCTCTACCCGCGCTGTTGCAACTTCCGTATGGCGGTGGTGGAGTGTGCGTATCAGGCCAGCCTCTGCTTGCAGGATCTCAGCATCCTTCGACGCCTCCAGCCATCATAAAATGCAACCCAACCAGACGGTGGACTTGCGCATGCACGAGTCGGTACCAAAACACCACATCAACGCAGCCTTTACCGAAAAAAGAAGACGAGTCTCGTGCACGGAATGATCAGTGCGCAGGAAGAAATGATTGAAGCCACACGCGGGAGGACAGCATGGCTATTTGGTGCACGATCGATCGACAACGCGACGATGGCACCTACGATAAATAACGTCAGAAAAGAAGCAAAGGATACGTGAGACAGAGATAGAGTAGGAGAGTGGGAGAGTGCTGGTTGGCAGGGAGGGTTTCTACAGTCCGTCAGTCAACTCGTTCCATGCAGCAGTGTCCAGTCCAGTCCGACTTGCTAATTTACGTGCGAGATGGATTCGGTGCTGTAGTAGAAGTCGATCGCGCTAGTCAGTCGACAAACTGCTCTCTCTTTCCCAAAAAGAGGCAACGAAACCGATAGAAAATGATTCACACTGCATTCCTACCAAACTGCTGGCGTGTGTGTATGTGTGTGTGCTTGCGTGCGCGCGACAAATAAAGCATTGTCCCCATGACGCTCGTGCATATGCTTTCGCAGCACCATGCGAACACATACCAGCAGGTGGGTGTACATGTTCATCGTGCGCGAATGTATCGGGGGGGGGGGGGGGGGGGGGGGGGGGGGGGGGGGGGGGGGGGGGGGGGGGGGGGGGGGGGG
>JAASGH010000289.1:0-21253 GCA_023334155.1 Globisporangium heterothallicum
GTCGGGTGTCGGGGAAGCGTCGTTCCAGTGCAACGCGACGCCGTTCATCGACACCCATGCTCCGCAAGAGCGTCGCGCGCTGTACATGGGTATTTTCTTGGCTTCGATCACGGTCGGCACGGCGCTCGGGTACGTCTACGGTTCTAGCTTTGCGGCGTCCAGTTTCGGGTGGAGTGCGGCGTTCTACGTCGAAGCGGTGCTCATGGTGTGTCTCATTCTCGGCTGTTTGCTGTGCGTGCCTGAAGAGTTGGATGTCGTGCCAAAGGATCACAACCACGAGAAGCACACCCCAAAAGACACGGAGAGCGACATCCTCGCGGACAACGAGACCACGTTCCTCGAGGCGCACCGCAAGAAGTCCTTTTTTGTCGAGTGGTGGACCATCTTCAGCAACCCGACGTTCGCGCTGGTGGTGCTGGGTCATGCCGCGTACACTTTCTCGCTGGCGGCGTTGAGTGTGTTTAGTCCTGTGATCTTCATTGGGCTCGGACTGTTCGAGACGGAAACCCAAGTGTCGATGGTGTTTGGCGGCATCATCGTCGTGACGGGGACCATCGGGACTCCACTCGGCGGCATTTTCGTCGACCGGTTGCTGAGAAGGGAGTCGGTGTCAAAAGACTGGCGCTGCTACGTCTCGGTGGCGTCGCTGTTTTACTTTGCGCTGGTCGCCGAGGTGCTGGCGCTGACCATGATGGCGTTCACGGACTCCAAGTACGTGTTTTTGGGTTTCCTGGCGTGCTGCTTCCTGTTTCTGTGTGCGTTGTCGCCAGCGGAGACCATCGCGGTGATGGAGCTGTTTTCGGAGTCGCGCCGCTCGATGGCGATTGCCGCGAACACGCTGGTCATCCACGCGCTGGGCGATGTGCCGTCGCCGATCATCCTCGGGTGGCTCAAGGATACCTGGGCGCCGCGTTGCGGTACGGTCGAGATCGATGGCGAAGCGAAGCTGAACCCGGAGTGCTGGAAAGACCGCGCGGGACTCCGCGACGTGCTGTTTTTCGCCGTGCTGTGGCTCTTGTGGGCCGTGTTCCTGTGGGGAGCTGCGCTGCTGGCCATCAAACGCTTCCAGCGCCACAAAGCAGCCGAGACAGCGCAGCTGTACTTGACTCCTCGTGTTTGATCTTTTTCTTTCTTCTTCATGTTGTTTATAAGAGTCATCGCATCTGCTGCTGCGATAGGAAAATGCTGCGAGTGAGCTTGATCGCTAGTCGCTCGCATAATAAAACAGATCCTTTGCAACGTCTTTCAGTCTTCGTTGTTTGCCATGAGCTGTCGATGTGTCCAAGCTGTGCGAGTGGAAAGCATGGCGAGAAAACGAGTGAGCAAGCATCGCCGAGTGTTATTTGGATGGAAATCTCATAAATTAAGCAAATTAGCATCCCACGAAATGAAAAAGCGATCTCTCTTTGTTTTCTACCATCCCCTTCCTTCCTTCTGTCTTTCTTCCTACGCCGTTGCAGCGCAACACTACTCGGGATCAGCTTTCCTCTCCCTCTTTGATTTGCACGGTAGCAGCAGCAGTGTCGGCTTCTTCACCAGGACTGCCTCCTTCTCCAATCCCGAGGAGTGCACGCACCTCACCGGAAAGATGGAGATCAAACGGCGCATCCGGAGACACAGCGAACTGACGCAGCAGTGTGCGGAGATCGGGTTCTTCCTCCAAGACGGCTCGAAGCTGCTCCACCGGCAGCTTTTGCAGCAAAAGCGGAAACGACGCAGGCTGGATCAGCGCCGAGCATTTCACAAACCCTTTCCAAAGCGCATCTTCCATCTCCCACACGCGTCTCGACACCAAAATGTCCAGCAACGCAGTCATCTCCTGCTGCAAGTTTGGGTACGCCGTGACGCTCAAGATCAGCGTTCGGAGCGCCAGCTTGGAGATTTTCTCGTCTTGCACGAGCACGCGGCACACATGGAGCAGCACATCGGATGGGAACGCATGGCGGTGTTCCACGCAGAAATTGATCGCATGGATCACTTTCTTCTGCATCGTGGACTCACTCCTGAGGTCAACGTGGTGCAACGCCACGAGCAGATCAATTGGCGCCACAACCTGAGGCGGCATCGCTTCCAGCAACCGAGTGATCGCCACGGACAAGCGCGCGGGTGGGAGCGAGAGCAGCGGCGGGAGCAATGGGAACAGGGTCTCGGCACGGATGCTTGGCAAAATAGGGATCAGCACCGAAATGGAGTCAGGGATATGCTCATGCGCATGGTAGAGCGACAGCACCTGCTGCACCAACTCATCGGTCGCGCTCGCGTCTTCATTGGGTCGCGCACGCACCGACAGGATCTGGATGATGTGGCAAACGAGTCCGAGCGCATTGGGCTCGAATCCGTTCAGCTGGACCACCACGTTCAGCGTCCCGCGCTGCTTTAAATGCTTGATCAGCTTCTCGATCGCGTGGAAAATCACTTGGCGCACGGATTCCGACGCGTGCGCGTACGTCGCCACCAAATGCACCAACAGCGACGGCTTCTTCGCGCACAACGCCAGATACAGTTCGATTCGGCGGAGCGTTTCTTGCTCGTTCTCCAGTGGCTTGGAGAGAAGCATCTCTCGCTGGCGACGCGCTGCGAACGCGACCAGTTCTCTCGCTAGCGCTTTCTCTGAACGCTGCATGCCACGAATCTGCGCCTTCAACCATGTGTGCTTTGGTTCTTGGTCAAACACTTTGCCTTCACCTTCAGCAGCTGTGGCATCACTCTCCTCTTCCATCTCAACGTCGTTGTCATTCTCTGTTTTTGCTTCGTCGTCGTCGTCGCCGTGTGATGCAGAGTCTCGAAGCGAATTGACTAACCGGATCGCAAACTGCTCAATCGCATCCTTCAACGGATCCAGTCCGTACAATTGATTCGCCACGCATCGAATCGAAGAATTCCGACATTTCTCATCTTCGTGGCACGTGTATCGCAGGAGGATCCGAAGCGCGGGAGTTTGACACAGTGCGCGCTCTTTGATCAAATCACGCAGCACCGTAATGCCGAGCACGATGCCGTTCTGTTCGTCGAACAAGCTCCCTAGAATCTGAAGAATCTCGGTGGTCACACGCGGCAGCTGAGCGATCAATGCGCCAAAGAGCTTCTTGTCGCTTGCGGACGACAAATCCATTTTCTTACTCAGCGACCCAAAAAAGTACGCAACAGCTTTCCTGTAGATCGCGTCCGTTGGAGACGTCGAGTTGGAAGTCGCCGCGCCTGCCGTCAGTTGGAACCCCGTGAAGCGCGTGTATTCGTGATATAACAGTGCCGTCGCCAGCGTCGATCGCACCGAATAGTCGTCCAGGACGAAATCCAAGATCGTCTGGTACACCGCGGGGATCTTGGCATCTTGCAGCGACGGATCCAGCGGGTTGTTTTTCTCGTCGGTGAGCAAAAGCCACGGACTCGACGCGAGGCGACACAGCACGCTCTCGCGCAACTGCTCGTCGCCACGGATACTTACCCCATACTCGTTCTCGAGAATGCGCGACAGCGCAGCGACCGCCATTTCACGACACCAAACCGCGGTCACGGGTTTGAGATACACCTGCACAACGTTGTCTTCGGAGACCGAGATGAGTGGCTCGGCGATTGAAGACGCATTCTTGGAGATCCAGTCCCCAACCTCCTCGATGCCCTCGCCATCGAAGATCTGCACCAGTGCTGGCTGCTCCTGGTTCGCCATGCGAGGGTCGCGTCTGCGTCGAGGATCGCGCATCCGTTTGTTGCTGTTCTCAATCGCCAGCGCAGACGACGGCGTCGCAAGTTTCCCCAGAAGCGCAACCATCCTCGCTTTCAGTTCACTGGGTGTGAGCTCCAGCTTGAGATTCGGTGGTGGCGGACTAGGCAGCTCCGACGCAAAGCTCTCCAGGACCAAATTCACGACGGCAGACGACGCCATGTTCACAATGCCTTCGTGCGTGATTTGCTGATTCGCCGCATTCTCGGCGGACGTTCTTGACGATGCTGCACTGCCGTAGTTGTTGCTGCTGCTGCTGCTGCTTTCACCGATGCGATGGCGCTTGCTCGTGTCGTTCTCTACTTTTTCCGTGATAGTTTGAGCAGACCGCTTGCCGATGCGCGCTTTCCGCAACGACGCCTCGGACGGTGCGGACACATACTTGCGCCGAGGTTCCTTGCTTTTACTGATCGCACGGAATGCGCGCTCGGAGGCGCCGAAGGAGATCAAACACTCGGTGACTTCGTCTGCAAAAGCCTGCGCTGCCGGATGGCTCAGTAGTTTCACTAAATTCGATTTCAGTGTGGCTCGAACGACGCCGTCGATGCTTCCAGGCAGGTTTTCGCTGTGGAACCCCACAAGACTCGGCAGAATGTGCGCCATCAGGTGGGGACGCAATGCCGCAACCAGTGCGAGCGAGTTGATCGCAACGCACAGCTCTCGTTTCCCCAGCGGCTGCTGCATGGGACCAGCGCCGTTCTCCAGGCTCTTCCCGAAGCGGTCGCACATATGCTCGGCGACCACGACCCCAAGCTTCTCGAGCGCACTTTTTTCAAGCACAGGGTGGGGGGTGGTCACCGACGCGATGCGGTCGATCGTGATCTCGTCTGGCTGAACGTTCGAGCGCGCGGGGTCACGATACACCGCCGCGTCTTTCGACACGGAAAGCAGCAGCACCGCACACTCCAAGAACTTCCACGCGCGCAGCCACACGAGCGTGCTGCGGTTGTTGTTCGCGTCCGCGCCACCGCTGATCGGTAGCAGCGGAGACGTCGCGACAATCTCCATCATGTGCTCCACATTCACCGTGACGGCACGCCAGAGCGCACGCTTATGGTCGACGAGGGTCGCGTCGCCGGCGTCGTTGGCGTACTGGAATGCCTGTGGGAGGCTCGTGAGCGACAATTGGATCGCGTGCAGCGCGTTCTTCTCCGTGGTGAAGCTGAGCATCAGCAGCGTGTTGCTCACTTCGTAGACGTCGCGCAGGAAGAACGCGCTGCGCTTGGCTGCCTGGGCGAGGAAATGGAGCACCGCCGCGACCAGCGCCGCGTTCTGCTGCTGCACCAACGTGTTGACAAAGGGCATCGCGGCGTGCAGCAGCGCGTAGGCGTCACCCGACGGATCGCGGTGGAACACGAGCTCCTGCACGCGCTGGAAAAGCGCGACCTGGTCCGCATTGGTGCCGCTCGTGGGCACCTCACTCAGCAGCTGCAGCACCTCTCGCTCGAGCACTGGGAGCTCCATGGCGACACACACACACAGAGGGGTAGATAGAGAAAGTCGATCGACTCGCCAATGTGCTTTCAACCTGTGCTTTGCAATAGAAGGTGGCAATCCTCCCCCACTCAATGCAAGACCAGCACTCTTTCTCAACAATGCAATGCAAAGCAATGCAAGAACGAGGAAGAGAGTACCAGCACAATACAAACTGGACAACTCGGTACATCCCACTCACAAAACAATACACAAAAGGGTTAGGTATGCAGCCTTTCTGTGATGGTTGTTGTGATGAATCGATCACCCAAAACCACAGCATCATGTGCTTTTGGGCGAAAACATCCACCCTCAGTCCAAGCTCGCAACCTTGGGTGGCCAGACTCGGATTGGGTTTTCGCTTGGTGTATGCATTTCCCCCTTTTAGATCGTCGCTTTGAAGCTCAAGGTATCATAATAGGAATAATAGGCAAAAAACAATCCAAAAAGCTTCAAGACGCTGGCGACGCAAGAGAACAGACCGCGAAGATGGCGAACGCAGTGCTGGGCAACCAGCCGCTGGTGATCGACAATGGGAGTGGGCTCATGAAGGCCGGTTTCGCCGGAGGGGAGACGCCGCAGGTCGTGTTCCCGTCCTTCGTGGGTCACACGAAGCACACGCGCATGATGCCTGGAGGCGCGTACGAAGGCGCAGACACGTTCGTGGGCAACAAAGTGCAGCACCACCGCGGGCTGTTCAAGATCCAGTACGCCATGGAGCACGGCGTCGTCACGGACTGGAACAGCATGCACCGGATATGGCAGCACGTGTACTCGAAAGACATGCTCAATGTGCAGAGCGAAGACCACCCGGTGCTGCTGACGGAGGCGCCGCTGAACCCCGTGCAGAACCGCCAGCGCGCCGGGGAAGTGTTCTTTGAAGCGTTCAATGTGCCGTCGCTGTTTGTGTCTCCCCAGGCGGTGCTGAGTCTCTACGCGTCGGGGAGAACGACGGGTGTGGTGTTGGATGTGGGCGATGGCGTCTGCCATGTCGTGCCGGTGTACGAGTCCTTCACGCTGCCGCATGCGATCACCCGATTGGACGTCGCTGGTCGTGACGTGACCAACCACCTACAGCTGCTGCTGCGCCGCGCCGGGTACAATTTCCAGACGTCTGCGGAGCGAGAGATCGTGCGTGAAATCAAAGAGAAGCTGTGTTACGTGGCGTTCAACCCGGCAAAAGAAGAGCAGCTGGAAGCAGAGAAATCGGCGATTGCCGTGAAAGATCTGCTGAGCTCCAAGACGAAAAGCGTGTCCACCCCTTCCGACGACTCGTCTGCGTACTACTTGCCCGACGGGACGCTATTGAATGTGAGGACGCTTTTCTTCATTTTTGTGTGTGTGTGTGTGGAAGAAATGGTGCGGAACGATTCTGAAGATGAGTGTTTGTGTGCTTAAAACTGCAGATTGGTGCCGAGAAATTCCGAGCGCCAGAAGTGCTTTTCCGTCCTGAGATCATTGGGTCCGAGGGTGGAGGTGAGTTCCGTGCAGCAACATGCAATCGAGATACTGGGATGCGGCACTCATTGTTTTGCATGACCGCCGCGTTGCCTTCGCAGGTGTCCATGAGTGCCTTGTCCAAGCCATCATGAAGTCGGACATGGATTTGCGAAAGACGTTGTTCTCACAGATCATCCTGTCGGGGGGATCCACCATGTTCCCAGGCTTTGGGGACCGTTTGCTCGCAGAGGTGCGAAAGAAAGCGCCAAAGGACATCAAGATCCGCATTTCCGCGCCGCCAACGCGTCTCTACTCGACATGGATCGGCGGCTCCATTCTAGCCTCCCTCGCGACGTTCAAGAACATGTGGATCACAAAGAGCGAGTACGAAGAGTACGGCGCGTCGATTTTGCACCGAAAGGCGTTGTAAGCGCAGCAGCGCAGTAGCAGTTGCGTGTGTGAGGAGAGAAATTGGTTGCTTGTAGACGATTTTCTCGTGTGCGGAGGAGTGCTCAAGTCGTCAACGTATCCCGCGAATATCATTTTCTTTAACGAAACGAGCGTTGCTGATGTATGTCTCGACGATGATGATCTCCCTCCATCGTCTCGAGATCAGCAAAGATACTTGCGGAAGGTTTCGTCGATATGATACATGTCGATATAAATTACGCAGTCTGTGTTCTTTGTTTCGCGTCCTAGTGGCTGCACCTTACTACTCCTATCTAGTGCGACCCACATGCGCTGCTCGCGTGCGGAGACTGACTGCTCGCGCTGGCTGGGATCACTTGGGCATGGGTTCGCATCCCATCGCCCAAGTCGATGCCCGTCAAAACGCCGTCAGTGCACACATGCATCGCTGTATTTTATATACTGAATGTAAGCCTCGACTCAAATGTACTCCCTCTCTTTCTCTTTCTCTCGCTCGCTCGCTCTCTCGCTCTCTTCCTTCACTCTGGTTTCGCTCGAACTCACGCATGGGAGAGGTGCGGTGGACAAATCTATTCCCATTCGATGGTGGCTGGAGGCTTCGACGAAATATCGTACACCACACGGTTCACACCGCGCACTTCGTTGATGATGCGGTTCGACATGCGGCCCAACACTTCGTACGGCATGTGGTACCAGTCGGCGGTCATGTAGTCCGAAGTACTCACAGCACGAATGGCAATCACCTTTTCGTAGGTGCGTCCATCACCCATGACGCCAACAGACTTCACTGGGAGCAGCACGCAGAAAGCCTGACCGGTCGTCTTGTAGTGGCCGCTCTTGCGGAGTTCATCGATGAAGATAGTGTCGGCTTGACGAAGGGTGTCGAGGCTTTCTTGCGAGATTTCACCAAGCACACGGATCGAAAGACCTGGACCTGGGAACGGGTGGCGCCACACACTTTCTTCGTCAATGCCCAAAGCCATACCGAGTTCACGCACTTCGTCCTTGAAAAGCTCACGCAACGGCTCGATCAACTTCAAGTGCATCTTTTCTGGGAGACCGCCGACGTTGTGGTGGGTCTTGATCGTGGCGGATGGTCCCTTGTACGAGACGCTCTCGATCACATCAGGATACAAAGTACCTTGCAGCAAGTAGTCCACTGGGTGGCCGATGCGTTCAGCTTCTTCTTGGAACAAATCGATGAAGAGGTTGCCGATGGTCTTTCGCTTGATCTCTGGCTCCGTCACACCCTTGAGGGCAGTCAGGAAACGCTCAGAGGCGTCAATGCACTTCAAATTGATGTTGAGCTTGTTCTGCAAGCGCTCAACGACCTCGGTGGCTTCGTTTTCACGAAGGAGACCGTTGTCGATCAAGACGGCGTGGAAACGGTCACCAAGCGCGCGCTGAAGCAGAACAGCGGCAACAGACGAGTCCACACCGCCACTGACAGCACCAATGACGTGTCCGTGTGGACCAACGCGAACGCGCACTTCTTCGATGAAGGCATCAGCGATGTTCTTCATGTCCCAATCGGTTGGGGAGCCACAGATGTTGACGACGAAGTTCTTCAAGATGTCCTTTCCGAGAGGAGAGTGGGTGACTTCCGGGTGGAACTGGATGCCGTAGAACTTCTTCTCGACGTTGACGATGGCAGCGTGTTGCGAGTTCTCGGTCGTAGCGATGTCCACGAAGCCAGTTGGACAGGAAATAAGCTTGTCGCCGTGGCTCATCCACACTTGGAACTCATCTGGAAGACCGTCGAAGAGACCGCCAGTAGAGTTCCCGTTCTTGCGCACAATGGCCTTGCCGTATTCACGGTGCTCGCATGGAGCAACACGTCCGTTGTTCGTGAAAGCCAACTCTTGAAGACCGTAGCAGATACCTTTCGAAAGCAAACGCATCATCAGAGACAAAACAGTCAGCATTCTTGCAGCATAACGCCATAGACGAGCCAGAAATATCAGAACGCACCAAGCACAGGGAGCTTGAGTTCTTCAATGAGCTCCCACACACCGGGCTTGACGTGTGGAGCACCTTCGTCGAAGACGGAGTTTGGACCACCGGAGAGGATGATACCAGTAAGCTTGTGCTTCTTGAGCTCCTCGACGTCGACGAGGCACGAGTACAGCTCACAGAAGACGTGGAGTTCTGCATGGTAACACATTGAACATCAACGTCAACGAAACGCAAAAGCAACGGACAGCATCACGCTCGCTTACCTCGCACACGACGCGCGATGAGGTGGCTGTACTGCGAGCCAAAGTCCAAGATCGCGATTTGTTCACGGTTGGTCACAGGGGAGTCCGACATGGCTTCGATTTCTCAGATTCGGGAGTGGAGCGGTGGGTTTTGCTCTTGCGGTCGAATTCCGTTTTGCGTCGCGCCATGATCCTCGCGCAACTTCGACCTGCGTTTTGCACACCCTTCACGTGCCAGTCCAGTCAAACGCTGGACCCAAAGCAGCCAATCACGTCTCTGCAGACCTGTTTTCCGCCAATCAGGTGATATCGAAGGAGATGGAGAGGGGGTTACTGGGTGACGAAGAGAAGCTCATCCGACTCGGACCATCACTCCTGGAGTCGCTGCTGATATTATTGGTGGTGGCGCGCAGACCGTTGAAGTGGGTTGCGGCTCGTTGCAGTCCCGCTCTTCCGAGAGAGGTGATGCGCCGGTTTTGCCGCACCCCAAGCTGCTCCATGCGGGACGTCCCGCCTGCAACTTGGAGAGCTGGCGCAAGGAAGCCAAGCACGCCGCGGTCGGTCAGCTCGTTCTCGTCCAAGCAGAGCACCTGTGCGAATGAGCAACCCATATAGTCAGTCCGACAACAACAACAACAACAACTGGAGCATTAGCAAACATCGGAGCATATGTGCTCACTTACTGCCAGCCTTTCGTTGACGAGCAACGCCTGGCCGAGCGCGCAACAAATGCTGTCCGAGATGTGGTTCTTGCTGAGATCCAGTTTCCACAAGCTCTTGTTGTGGCACAGCGCCTCAAACAATGCACCTGCACCAACGCTGCCAATCTCGCAGCTTTCCAGCACGAGCTGCTCCAGTTTGCTGTACCCATAGCAAAGCGCACATGCGAGCGCCACGACTGCAGCAGCGCGGAGGGGGATGTTGCCGAGCACAAGGGACACGATGTTGGAGCTTGGAGGGTTCAGCAGATGGCTGAGCCTTACCGCGTGGGGGACATCCAGTGCAGCATTGTAGAAGATCAGCTTTTGCGCGGGACAAGTGCTGCTGCTGTGCATACCATCGATGACCTGCTCGATCAGGTGTCCGGGGGCTCTGTTTCCGCCGCCATCGCAGAGAATGCTGGAGGACAGCGCAACAAGCTGTCGCAGCTGCGAGTCATTGAACGAGTAGCCTCCGCTAAATGCGCATGCTCGGCAGTCAGTGTCCCGACTGCGAACGGAATATAGCGATTCATGAAGCAATACCTGTACGAGAGCTGGCAGATCCCGCTTTTGCGAACCCGATTCAGCAGCGTATAGAACAGGAGTGAGGGCACTTCAGCTCTCTGGTATCCGTTGCGACGCGTCTTAGAATCCATAAACAATGATAGAATGCATCACGGAAGTGCTTACCTGCTCCAAGGAGAGAGGCTCCCTCGAGTGTGGTGCCAATCTGCTGTCACCCTTAGATGCGAGTAGCTTCCGCTTTTCTTCGTTGAACATTGGAGTCTTCAAGGCACTTCGCACGCTCAGAGTGCACTTTTCTATCAGCAAAGACTCCCATTTCCGAAAGCACCTCTCGAGTGGCTTCATGTGCACAGATCCCAACAACCGAGCCTGAGCAGCTTTTTTTGCGACCACTTTCGAGGCTTTCTTCTTTGCGATTCTCGCACGGTACATTCGCTGGATCCTGGTCGCTGCCCGGTTTGTCTGCTGCTTGTCGTCAATGAGAGCGTTCCGCCATGCGTTCAGGACTCGCAGCAGCCAGGAGTCTCGCTTTTGGCGCTCCAACTCGTTTGCGCGTGCGACAGCATCGGCTTTCTTTTCCAGCACGCGAACGTACCTCCTTCGAGTAATCCACGCGCGCAAAGCGTGTTGGATTTTTCGCGCGGATCGATTCTGACGCCACTTCCTCGCGTGAATGGCTTTCTTCAGTTCGTTCAAAAATACTTTGGCAAACAATTTGAAGTTTGCTTCCAAGCGCATGAGGATCGCTTTCCTCTTCGCCAGCTTCTCCGACGCAACTCGTAGCTTCCTGCGCTTGCAACACGCACGCCACCACTTTTGGATCCTTGAAGCCGAGCGTAGACGTGTCGTGGCTTCCTGCTCTGGGAAACGAGCGAGAATGAGAAAGCACAGGCGTAGCACAAAGTCACGTGACTGCGCTTTCAGCGTCAGACCTGGGGAGCCCAGCATCTTTTCGCATTCTCGGACAACCCGCACTCGCTTTCTTGCCCGAAACCCTCGAAAGACGCGTTGGATCGAAGTTGAGCAGCTGTCCCGCTCCTCGCAGTTTACGTCCACGTTTCGCTGGAGAGAGAGGAACACCAGCTTGGCCATTTGCTTTGCACTCTTTTTCTGCATCGCTTTGATCGTTAGCTCGACTCGACGCTTCCGCGAGCGCACATTTTTTGCAATTCTTCTTCCGCGCATGCCGCGAACTCGCTTCTGGATAAGAGTGGCACTGCTACGCTTCCGCATCCGATGCCACACTGCATTTGACGAGAGCGCGCTCCACGACTTCAGCATGATGCGGTGGTTCCGGTCAAAGAGTATCCTGTTCATCAGCTCAATCGTGATCTTGTGTCGTCGTAGTGCGACTCGGTATCGGCGCCGAGCACTGCACGAGCGGAAAAAGCACTGGATCGCTGTTGCTGCACGAACCTTCGTGTGCCGAGCAATGCTGAGAAAGCGTTTCCACTCCTCTAAGATGAGCTTCTTCACGCTTGCAGACTTCTTCCCGAGGCAGATTTCGATTATTCTGTCTTGGTTGTGCTTTTTCTGGAGCAAGCGTTTGTAGAGCTTTCTGCTGAACGATGCGCGGATACATCTCTGCAGAGTGACAGCGGCATTTTCTCGCTCAGTCTTCTGGATCTGCACGTAAAATCTCCAGCTTCTCAAAACGTGCGCTCGACCCATTGCTGCGCGATGCATGGAGAAGTTCGACAAAAGCTCCGCATGTCTGTCTCGCAGCGCTTCTCGGATTTTCCTCTCACGTTTCGCAGCAAACAGCTTGTGTAGAGTCTGAATTTTCCTCGCTGCAGCGTTCAGTCGTTTTATAATCATCATTTCGTCCTGCTCAGCCATCGCACTGTTTTCTGCTTCCTCCTCCTCTCGGCGTTTCTCTTTCAGCGCCATCAACTCGCACACAGCGAGATGCTTCCTCCAAGCACACTGAATGACGCATGCCATGTGGTTCCTGTTTGCTTCCACTTGCAGCGCCTAGAAACAACCACCACGGTCATGACAGGTCCACCAGATAGACACAAGAGATTTTGTTTCGAGTTCTTACCACTGCTATCCGCCACTTCTTCCTGCTGGAATACCGTCTTGTAATCCTCTGGATGCTGCTTGCACTCTCGTTCTCCAAGACAAATCGAAGCCTCCAACGCTCGCTCCAACTTTGAAGAAGGAATCGCACCAACTTGGAGTAATAATCGAGCTGGATTGCTTGCGTCAGCGAACTTTCAGCCGCTTCTGCATCTCCTACTCGATGGTAGCAAACGCCTTCGAGCACCAATATCCCCATCGGAAAGCTGCCATTGCGCTGACGGACCACTTCGAGAGCCGAAAGCGCGAGTAGCGGGAAACTGAGCTGCGCCATCTTCTTCGCCAAGTCAAACCACATGACGTCGTCTTGGTACCAGAGCTGCACTCGAAGGTTTTCATTTTTCCTAGAGCTCTTGTAGACCTCATGAGCGGCTTTCTCTGAAGGAGTGACTGGAGCCATTGCGATCATTGCTTTGTACGCCTGTGCACATGACTCCCTCACATGTTCGTGCATGCCAGAGACCTTTTCGAGCTCCCGCGCAGCTAGTAAGTGAAGCTGATACCCACTCACTCGATGCGGTGGTTTCTCTACCAGATATTGGAAATACTGCGCACTCTCTCGGTGCTTCCCAAGTGCTTTTGCAGTAACCGCAGACAAAAAGATCGCTTCATTAAACTGCTTGAAATGCGTATACCCTTCCACCAAGAGAGTGCACACCGAAAGAGCTCCACGATATGCAGCAAACTCGATGTACAGTGCTGCTAGCTTGAGAAGGAGCACGGGGTTTTTCTTGTTTCCGGGATACTCCATTGCGATGATAAACGTATTGTAAGCCTCCTGGAGAACCACAAGGTGTGCGTTTCAAATATGGTGAAATATTGCAAGCGCGGAATGGGAAGCAATGCGTCTTACTTGGAGTAAAGTCGACGATTGAAGCGCTGGAACCTCTGTCTTCGGGTCGCACGATAGAGTCAGGATCTCGTCTTTGTGCACGGTTGTGACGTAAGCTTGCCACTGCTGGTACTGAGTAATCGCCAACTCGCTCCATATCAGCTCGGAATCTTCGATCTGCACCATTTCCACAAGACCGTTGGAATCTCGCAGCTACAGCGCGATCGACATGGAAAACATGCGTACCTCAATTGCTCTCTCCAAGCCATCGATCGCATCACGATACTTGCCGTTATGGCGATCTCGAAGCGCTTTATCGAAACTCTCCTTTGCTGCGGGATCGCTGAGGACATTGAGCTTGCTATCGGAAGACACGTCCATTATCTGCCATTATAGTGGTCGGTCGATCAGCGCGTTTGAGCTCCTCAGTTTGGCACCATTTTGTGAGCGCGGTGGAAAACGACAGTATAAATAGATTGGCAAGTCTGAATGTGGACGCAATCCACCAGCTTGTCATTTCGATGATCCTTTATTCATTCATTTGCTTGCTCGTGCTTGGAAACACTGGCAGGTTCTCGAATTCACAAGTGATCCGCAAAGTTGCGCTGCGCACCTCGACTAGCTCGAGACGCTCAACACAAGTTCTGAATAGCGTGGCTGCGTTGTGGAATTTCCGCAAAACTTCGACTCGCTTTGCGCTACTCCCGACCGGCAATCCTCGACTTAGATCGTCAAATTCGAGCTGCTGGAGAGTTTTGGCGATCTCCTCCTCCACAGAGCAGAAAATGCTGTGGCATGGTCTATCCTTTTCGTGGTCGGGGTGTGCTGGACTCAGCAACTCCCGGAACAGTTGAAGCTTTCTTGCTGCAAAACTCGGGTCTTTCAGGAAACCCAAGCTTGCTTCCTTTGCCGAGAAATACGAGAGCAGCGCCAGCACGCTTGGGAACTGCATGTCGTAGCTGAGATCGTTCGTGGAGCGACAGAGAAACAGCAATCTCTTCGCAACCAAATCGCCCCAGTGCAACGGATTCAGCACGTGCTCAACACTCCGCAAACTAGGCTCGTCCAGCACTCCACTTAGTGTGACGAAACCTTTGATGGAGTCATTCAGCGAACCTTCCAAACGACAGGACGCACACTCTCAGTATCCCAGCGGGTCAGAAAGAATCGCACAACCACGTACCCATCCCAAGTCGATTTACCACATCTGCGAGATCGGCCGCGCTGCACTGTTCGTAGCATCGCATAAACTGCTGGAATGATAGAGCTGGAGAGTCTGGAAATATCGCTCCAAAGCCGGTTTCGTCAATAGCACTTTTCCGCAGGGCTTGCTGCAGATTGTTGAACTCCTGAGAGTCTCGGAAAACCATGAGCTAGAGGCAACAAGCAAACAACTGGTTTTCGTTTCGCTCACCTGGAGATCTAACGTTCCATTTCGGTCAGCATCAAATGACGCAAAGATCTGCTGGAGGACGCGTTCACGGTTTTCTCTTTTCGACAGGTTGCTGGTTCTCGAAGCAGCGTCCAGCCACTCCTCCACCAAATCATCTGCAGATTTATCAAGCTCGCCAACGATGAAGAAGCTGCGGACAATCGAACTGATCACAACACCGGTTTGATCCTAATGCATGAAGCCCTCAGATACACACACTCTCTCTTGAGCTAACCCGTCCACATGTTCATCGACGTACTCACCTCAAAATCGGCGAAATAGTCGCCATCGAGAGATAGACACACACGAAGGTATTTGATAGAGGGTGGAAGAAACCCGATGGGTCGAATGGTGGTTCCAACTGTCACTGCATCGTTTGACTGATGTGAGACGACGAAGTAAGCAAAGAGTAGAGCGCACACGCGGTACCTTGGCAGGACATCCAAACAGGGGACAGGTAGCGCCACACTTGCTCGTCTGCAATGTATTTCTCGACAGAAGACGCCAGGTCCATAGCTTCCTCGTCTGATCCACACCAGCTCCACAGAATCACTCACGAGACATTACTGTAAACACACTCGGATGCGAGCAGCTCTTACCGCTGATATCCTGTTGCATCCCAAAATCGATAACGAGAGTCGTGGCATCAGGGTCGCTCGACCGATTCTGCGAAGCTAAGTAGGAATTGATTTCTTCGCTAGGCGGGTGGAGCCCAAGACGAAACTTGACATTCCCTTCTGACGTTCTCGCCTCAGTATCTTGCTGGCCGGTTCTGCCGATCCCAATCTTGACATTATAGTGGATCTCGTGATCGATGTATTCTGGCTTCCCGTCTTGCGTCTCAGCGTTGCTGCCAGTTAGCTCCGCAGCAGACCTTACTTCTGCAGGAAGGATCTGGATAGTACGAGCACTTGATTGAAGGAGTAACAATGCGCTGCTCATATGTGTCTTGATGGCTTTCACAAGCTCAACACCATTATCCGCGATTTTTTCCCAATACGCCGTACTCTCTTGCCTGGTTTCACGCAGCCAGAGTTTGATAACTCGGATAATGTCTCCACATCTCACAAGACCCAACTGATCCGCTGCCATCCGATGCATCAGATTCTCTGCCTTCACGACCGAAACACAGAGCGTTATGCGGTATGCTAAGCGATACCAAGTTTAGGATATGTTGCACTGACCTCGGATGCTTTGACACGCAACGCTCCTTCGGATATGTGGCTGACTAATCGCTGGATGCACCGTCCATCAATGCGCTTCCTGAGATCCATTGCTTTTGCAGGAGATGCAGCGCCGTTGTCTGGAGCCACGCTACTGTCCATAGACGAGCTTTTGTCGCTCGGCTGAACAGGACAGATAGCGTTTTGCAGTTTCCTGATTAGCACGTCAGTGCTTGGCATTTGGGCTGCTCTTGGGGGATTCTTGCTCGCGATCGGAGGAATGGGCACGAGCGACCGCTCCGGGAGTGTTCTGCATTCATCTTTTCGCCGGGTTGATCCAAAGAAATTGTTTGGCAGAGTGGGCAAGAGGTAACCCAGAAAAAGAGCAGAAACATCTCTACGCAACGCACGTACCACCTCCGCCTACTCGAGCGAATTGAAAGTCGACATATCCCATTGTCTGAGTCAACTTTCCCTGCTGCGCCAACAAGCCATCAGCAGTAGTCGCACTGGTCTGCAAAAGCTGCTTCAGAATCCGTTTCCGATATGTAAGGTACGCAGACACCATTGCTGCACTCACCGCTCCCAGATCATTCATGAAAAATATGATCTCAGTGTCTCCCATCGCCTTCGCAACCACATGCTGTCGCAGAACTTCCGTACCTCCCCCAAACAAACCTTGGTGCACGCGTACAAGAAGCGAGAACAAGTCAGCATGCGAAGGTTCACTTGAGAGGCATACCGGCGAGCGCCGTTTAGTCGTACGCTTTGCTAACGGCCGCATCAGCTCCTCGCGAACTTCTGGCACTCGCTTAAACATCGCCAGTCCTCTCACTGCTGCCATCAGAATCATCATCAGCTCGCACTTGTTCACCGTCTTCAGTCCCCCATTGTCTAGAAGGGACACGATAACTGCATCGTCCAACCACATCCAGAGTCAATACACTTCCTTCGCATAAAAGACAACAACAACAACAGACTAATCAAAAGCACGCACATTCAAATTTGGTGGACTTTTTGCCCTCCACGACCAGCGCGAGTCCGCTAAAGAAATCCATCGCGACCAATTTCCTCGTTTGCCTGCGGTCCAAGAGGTTGAAAATCGCCAAGAGCTGCGCTTTATCCGTGCTCGTGGTCGCGCAGATCGGCGCCAGGATGGCTTGGAAGACGCTGAACGGAAGGAAGTACTGGCACTGCGGGTCGCTGCGACTCCTTCGATGCGCCTCCTGCTGGTAGCGCAGGTACAGCTGCTCGAGCTCGACCCATTTCAGCGGCAAGATGCGCTGCAGTTCCGCACGCGCGCCACCCTTCGAGTGCTTGCTCCCCATGCTGTGTCGCTATAAATCGAGATGGGGTTGGCGCGCACACATGCACACACACACATCAAGTTGAAGCTTCGCTGCCAATTGAGCGATTTGTGCGAGAATGAGAACGACAGGAAATGAATGCTGGAGTACAAGACAAGACAGAATAATAATATGGTGCAGAGTGTTGATCGAACGTCTCCAGTACCCTAGTCGCAGTGATCTGGGTGCATTCTGGTTGCTATTCTTGTAGGGGAGAACGCATTGAAGAATTGAGGCGGCGTAGGACAGAAGGGGAAGAAAGCCATGGAGAACAAGTTCATTCCGCAGGCGATCGAGATCGTCACGCTCGCGATCAATGAGGACAACAGCAAGAACTACGAAGAGGCGTTCCGTCTGTACAAGAAAGCGCTCGAGCACTTCATGGTCGGCGTCAAGTGTGCGTTGCGTTTGGGAGTCGCATCTGGACAAGGACAGAAGGAAGAGAGAGAGAGAGCATGTCGTGGTGCGAACTGTACTGACTGTGGGATGTGATGCTTTCTGCAATGGGTAGATGAGAAGAATCCAACGTCGAAGGAGATCATCATGAAGCGCGTGGAAGGGTATATGACGCGCGCCGAGCAGCTACGCACGATGCTGCACAAAAGCGATGGTGCGAAGCCAGTTTCTGCCGGTGGCACGGTCGAACTCGAGAAGTAAGCGTGTATCGCGGTGTTTGCTGTGCGTCGCTTTCCAACTGATAGCCCTTGTATGTAACTTCGACAGGGGCGATAAAAGTGACGAAGACGAGAACGACGCAGAAACGACGAAGCTTCGTGGATCCTTAGCATGTGAGTTGCGATCCGTTTTTATTGCAAGCGCGCTTCTTCGTGCTCATGTGTGGACTTTTGCAGCCGCGGTTGTGTCGGAGAAGCCGAACGTGAAGTGGGACGATGTTGCTGGTCTGGATGCAGCGAAAGACGCCTTGAAAGAGGCTGTCATTCTACCAGCTCGATTCCCACAACTGTTTACCGGGAAGCGACGACCTTGGAAAGGAATCCTTTTGTATGGCGTAAGTGTGCATGCCGACCGCGCTTTCGTATCATTGGAAACGAGATCCTTAATCCTTGTTTTCTCTTAATAGCCTCCAGGTACTGGTAAATCGTATCTGGCAAAGGCAGTGGCAACAGAGGCGGACTCGACCTTTTTCGCAGTTTCCTCGTCAAGTCTCGTGTCGAAGTGGCAGGGCGAAAGTGAAAAGTACGTTGCGCACCAGCCGTGCGGTTGCATATCGAGTGTGAGCTAACAAGCGTTTGACATTTCCGATCAGACTCGTTAAAAACCTTTTCGAAATGGCTCGCGAGAAGAAACCGTCGATCATCTTCATTGATGAAATCGATTCCTTGTGCTCGAACCGCTCGGAGGGCGAAAGCGATTCTACCAGAAGAATAAAGAACGAGTTTCTAGTGCAGATGCAAGGCGTGGGCAATTCCCATGATGGCATTCTTGTCCTTGGAGCAACGAATGTGCCATGGGAGTTAGATCCGGCTATGCGACGACGGTACGCTTGCTATCCTGCGTGCTGCGGGGTGTTTGCTACGGCTTGTTCACACTTCGTTTGTGCTTCGCAGTTTCGAGAAGCGTATTTACATCCCACTCCCAGAAGCGGATGCGCGGAAAGTCATGCTTGACATTCACTTGGGTGACACTCCGCACGCGCTCACGGATGAAAACTTTACAGCTATCGCAGAGCAGACTGAGGGGTTCGGCACATGCTTGTTTGTTTCGATGGCGCATGCTGAGCTGGATTGACTCATTGCTTTACTTTGATGTCGGCTCCAGATGTTCGGGTTCTGATATCTCGGTGCTCGTGCGAGAAGCCCTGATGGAGCCTCTCCGAAAATGCCAACAGGCTCAGTTTTTCACTCGGGTAAGCGGATCGCTTTCCTTCCCTCTCACCGCCTCCTCCATCTAACGTCTCGGTACTATTAGTGTGATGACAAAGCGCATCCAACTAGAAACGGACAATATCTGACCCCTTGCGACGAAGACCCGCCGTGCGCGTACTGCCATATGAAGCTCTCGTCGTGCCGCCGAGACTGCACTGATTGCAAAGCACCATGCCGTCGCTGCGGAGCACTCCGGATGCGGCTCTTTGATCTCCCAGAGCGTGGATTCTCGGACGAAAAGTTGAGACCTCCGATGATCGCAATGGTGAGAGCACTGCTTTTGTCAATCCGGCTGCGTCGACCGATTTCTTTTGGCTAACACAGGATTCTGCTGCTCAGAACGATTTCAAGAAGACCATGGAGCATTCCCTTTCCAGTGTGGCTCCAGAAGAGCTCAAGCGTTTCGTGAAATGGACCTCAGAGTTCGGACAGGAAGGCTAGCGTTGGTAGTGAGCAGGACAGCCTCAGTTGTCGCACAGTTTTTCTTCATTTTTTCTCTCTTCTTGCATCATCTGCTACGCCATCATATATTTTCAATGGGGAAGTCCGTCGTTCGCATTACAGAGTGCAGTCGTCTATTTTGTGCTATTCTTTGACAGTCCAACCAGTCAACAACATCTTACGCACTGGAACCCGTTGTGGAGATCTCCGAAGCGATGCTCTTCAACTCGTCCAACGGGAACTGATACACTTCGTTGCAGAAATGACACGTCAGATCGACTCCTTTCTCGGCCGAGTCCTGGATCACATGGTCCAGCTCAGTGGCTCCGAGTTCTTTCAAGCGGTTGGCGAACCCTTTCTTCGAGCACCGGCAAAAGAAATCCAACGGGATCTTCTTGCAGTTCTTCTCAGTCAACTCGGCATTCGGGATCAGCTCGTTTAAATACGCAAGGAGGTCATTGTTGTCCTTCATGGAGCTCGCAAGCAAAGGCAGTTCTTCAAAACGGAGGTCGTCGAGTTCGTAGAAATCGCCGTGTGGAGCCGAGTCGGGCATCTTCTGCACCGTGATCCCGCAGCAGTGTGCATGCTCGTCGCTGACGTCGCTGCTGATGCGCACAGCCGTTGGCACCTGCTCCGAGATGTCGTAGAAAGTCTGCCAATCGGCTTCAGCGATCCCCGTGGCACGCACTGTGGTGTCGTACGGTTTGGCCGCGCCATACAGGATCTTCGAGACTTGCATCTGTCCAAAGTCTTCTAGCACGAAACGCGCTCGTTAATAGATGCTCAGCGCTTCAAACGACAGCGACATTGAAAAAACACATACAACTCGCTTACCATCGCTGTCGCCGATACCGTCCAAGCTGTTTGTATTCGCCAGCACCACTTTCCCTCGCACCTATGTGCCAGAAAGTTCGTCGACCATCACACCCCAACGCGTGAGTATCGAGAAAACACACACACATATCTGCAGCAAAGTCGTTGCTGCATTGCATACCTCTCCAACAGCCATAGCTTCGACGTACAAATCCTGGATCGACTGCGAGCGCAGCGACACTTTCACGCGCTCTTCCCCCTTGTAGAACGAGCTCAGCATCGCCGTGCCGACCATGTACTCGCCCCAGGTCCGGCTCGCCTTCGACGCCAACGGGAGCTCCCAGCGGCGCGCAGCCTCCTTCACCGAGTTGCGCGCCATGACGCCCGCAATGCGCAGGTTGCCCACATGCGCACGGAACACGACGTCGCGCAACTGGCGGTTCCACGACATCCTTTCAAGTGCGACACCAATAAACAGAAATGATGCGTATCAATCAATCAATCGCAAAAATGGAGAACACTGGCAGTAGACACAATGACCCAAACCCTAGTGTTGATGACGGGAGTCGAGGTTTTTCTGTGGCATTTACAGTAGGGTATCTCGGCATCTTCGGCGCCGAAGTATCACATTTATCATGTTATGGTTAATTATGTTAAATTGCATTGGTGGGGCGGAAAGAAGCATAGAAATAAACGAAGCAAAGGAGTACGACATGATGGAGATCGGGAAAGATGTATTGGACGCTGCCGGCAACGCTGCGCTGAATGATA